>ML791420.1:140225-174131 GCA_009831015.1 Picea engelmannii
AATGTTTTGAGCTGGTCTATTGATGAAATCCAAAGCACAATGAAGAAAGGGAACTGTGGTTCCTTCTTCCTCCAAAGGAAGGCTCTTGAGGCCCTCACAAACTTGCTCTCCTTACAATGAAAAAGATGAGAATGATGGTGAAATAATTCCAAGCATATCCACTCAAGAGAGGGGTGAATAGCTCAATGAAATGGTGTTAATTATGTTCTTGCCAAAGAATGAGTCCTTAGCAATCTTAGCAGCATAACAATACATGAAATTCCTTGAGAAAATGATGGTTCTTCATGGGTTTTTATAGCATGGCATTGGGTGATTATGTAACCTCTTTGGAGTGTGAAAAGGGGCTCTTTAGGGCTCAATTAGGTCTTTGACCAGCCTACCATGCAGATTCAGCTCAGATTTGATGTCAAATCGGCTTGGGAGCTGATCCATTAGTGGTTGGGAGGCCGACCAATTTCAATAAATGCGCCGTTTAGCAGGTGTGCGGGTTTTTCGCCCAACATCCGTGCATCATGTGCATATGCATGCATTGTACATTGTTGTTCCACGCATATGCGCGTGCACCCAGGTTCTGTAAAGCGCCCTTCAATTTTTGGTTACTTTGTATAGTTTTTTGACCCTTTTGCAATGCTGTGGAATTAACCCTGTGCCATGAATGACTTCATTCCTGTTTTGACGATGCAGATTTCTTGTCGCCATGTGTGGACAAAATTTCAGTGATAACATACACTACATTGCACCATAATATAATCCCTACACTCCTTGCAAGACATCTAACACCATTCAAATTAGACACAATATTCTTGTGACGAATTAATATACTATCGACGAACTTTTTTCGTCGATAGTATAGCTAATTCGTCGCAAGATTATTTACATTCATCTTTCTTGTGACGATATCAAATGATGCTTGGATTCATTTCATATTTGGTTTATCAACTTGAAATTAAAATTTGATGCTTTGCAAGCTAGTTGGACTTTGAGTCAAATACAAATATGAAATTTTGAATCATTAACATATGTACTAGAACATATGAAAAATAGGGTTTATTGTTTCCATGATGATATGATGATGGAAGAAATTGGGTGTGTGAGTGAAATTTGAGTCCATAAAACCTCCCATATCGTTAAGGCATGTGAATAGTATATCCAGGTCATATTTCAATGCATATAGATATAGTTTGCAAAAATTTCAATGTTGGCCCCATTCACATGTCACTGTTACCTGCCTCTAGTATTTTTATGGTGTTGATTAAGAATCAATGGAAAAGAGGGATTTTTCATCACAACTATGACACAGACACAAGTTTGTAAAAATTGAGACAGTAGTCCACCATCTTGACTATCGTTCCAAAACTGACGATAGTTTGTGTCCACCGATAGAGCGACGAATGCGAGGTGGATTTAGATCAAAATTGAAAAATTGAACTTTTTCTCCTGAATTTTGCGATGAAAGAGTACTTTCGTCGCAAGTAGGCATTGCAATTTTTCCAATATGTAGTAGTGGAAGGGGTTGGGATAAAGCGGGTGGAAAAGTTACGTTGACGACCTCCTTAAAGGACTTACACCTTGGTGCAAGCTCCCACACATAATCGTGGGTATATCCTCCAAGGAGCTCGAGTGAGTTTGGCCAACATCGATTCTAGGTACCATGAAGACTTTCCCCTCCACATTCACCTCGTGTAAAGACTCTAAAGAGATAGGCCACTAAGGTTACCAATTACGAAAATGATGCCTGGGGAAGAACTTGACAGTTTGATCCACACGCAAGGGTAGGGTATGTAAGCCCGAAATCAACTCAAGAAGATCTTCGTAGGATTTTGTTCTTAAGTGACCCTCAATAATACACGTAATCTCTACACTAATACCAAAAAAATAGGGTGAGTAACTCTTCCATCCCTAATGCAACCTCGTGATTGACCCTTGTGTTAGAAGGGCTTCCCATGACAAAATGTAGAAAGGGGATTTGTACCCTCCCTATCACAACATACTATTGTGTGTTTTGATGCTTTGGAGAGTGTGCCTTACAACCTATTCCAAAGAATTATCCTAGCTAATGTTGGTGTATAAAAGTTCTAGAAAATAAAAGTTTCTAATATATTTAAAAATTACGTTGTATTTTAAATTTTGTTGTTTACTCAAAAGCGAAATGGAAGTGAAACTGATGATGTATTTGACCTTGACTCGATAAGATGAAAGAAATGATGAAATGCAATTGTTTCTTTAGATGAGATCTAATTACAATAGGGAGAAGGTTTCTCTTTTCTAGAATACAAAATCTACAATGCACAAGTTCTCAATCTTTGAATGATATAGATTCCAAACAATCAAAACTACTAGCTTTTCCAATTTTCTCTTTTCAACAAATATGTGAATGCAAAAATTTTCTTACAAAGACTACTTATCAGTTCCTTCCTTTTCAAATCATAACAGAGACATAATCCAAAAAAGAAACAATGGTCTAAGAATACTAATGCACTTTCAACACTATTCCCAAATCAAACTCACTATGCAAGCAAAAATGAAATGCTAAGAAAACCTTTTATCGAATGCAAACATTTTTTTTTCTTAATCAACAACAATCCAAACGTTAAAAGAAATCCAAAACTCAAAAGAAATCAAGAACTACTTATCAAACAAGCACCCAAGAATAAAGTCTTGAGATTATACCCTTGCGATAAGAAGTCAAAAAATAAAATTTGCAAAGATCATGAAGAAGGCTCTCAATCCTTGAAAATCAATCAAATCTAGGCTTAAAATATGTAAAGCAATCATTCACCAATGCTAAAATTTCATCTTAGGGAGTAAACACAAATCTGGGCAAAGAAAAGAAAATTGTTTGTCACTCAACAAATCCTCCAGGAATCGTCGAGGGCTGCAGAAGGGTACAATGTGGTGATCTAGGATTGTCGCAGGATGTCATCAAGGCACAATGCGACATCGTCTCCCTGGTCAACACAAGTAGAGTGCCACATCGTCACCCTAGTCTACACAAGTAGAGTGCGATGATAAATAATCATTGCAAACTGTAAATAGGACATAGTGCGATGATATATGAATATAAAGAAAATTGGGAAGAATGAATTTTTTTTCTAATGAACCTTCAGAGACAGGGAGTCAATATGGATCACCCACAGACTCAAAGAGTGAAATTGATCGAAAGAAGGTAGGCTAAAAGAAAATAAGAAGCAAAAAATGAAAAGAGGTTGTATCCCCATTATGGTCACCAATGTTGTTATTAGACAAATCGGTAAGTTTAGACACAAACTAATCTCCCTAACTTCCACATGAATCTAGAAAAAAACAAGATATAATACAAAATTCACCTCAGAGTTCATTGTTGTATAAACTAGTTCATAGAGGGACAAGTAACATACCTTTTAAATGACGCTTGATCCTCACTAGTGTCTTCCTTGTCACTTCATCTTTGGATTTGTGGGATGGTGAACCTGTTTAATAAGCACAAACCAAAAATGACAGAGAGAGATAACAAAGATATACATATTCCAATGAATTCTATGTATAATATCAAGGAGTTATACAATAAAAGTCAAGACACCTTTATAGGAAAGAAATGTATTACTGCATTATATTAAAATGGAAAGTGGAGAATACAACCCATGACTTGATGTTGCAAGATCCCTTTCAATGGCTCTTTTCTCCAACACACACAACTTTTCTCCAATGACTTTGATGAAGAATATCCACCATCTGACTTAGAGAGCTAAAGAAAATCTATCTCAAGTATAATCTATAGTAGAACGTTTCATGCATGTGCAAGCCTTTTAAAACCTTATCAGTTTCCATAAGAGATCCCTCTTTATATACGGTGAAAGAGGGATGTATGAGGAGATTAGGATGATCCAACTAAATCAGAGAAGCAAGTAATATTCAAACCGATCGGAGGCCACCTCATCTTTTATAAGATTCCCTTCTAGAAAATTCGTGAATTTTGACTTTTCCCTTTCTTAAGAATCATTGCATCCTATTCACAGACAGCTTGCAATGACGTCGTAGTCCAACTTTTGTGCAGCGTGTGACAATCAAGCATCATCACACCCCAAGCATAGAGCAGGGTGCGATGATCTTCCTTTCCATATTTTTTGAGGGAGGAAAAGAAAACCACTTTTCTCATGGAGAAAGTCTCTTTTAATGTTTTCAGGGAACATGGAAGTGAGTTATGCACATGTCGTCAGTTGATCACTGGGATGACCAAAATAATGTGTGACATAGGTTTAGTGTGGAAGTGTCTCTCATTTCTTGACAAGTGGTATCATAAAGAACTTCATCTCTAATAAGTGGCATCAGAGAAAAGTTAAGCTCTGACAAGTTGTATCAGAGATATGTTATGCTTTGACATGTGTATTAGATAAAATCTAGGTACAGTGATAGTTGTAAGTCATAAATTATGTTAAAAATCATCGTAAAGAATGGTGAGCACTTCAAGAATAGAGATAGAAAAATTCAATGGCCAAAATTTTGATCTTTAGAATCTTAAAATGGAATATAATCTTGTAGATCGTGAACAATGGACAACGATCTATCTAGGTACCCAACCGATAGGCATGTCGATGGAAGAATGGGAGAAAATAGAAAGAAGAGAAAGAAGTATGATTCGAATTTGTCTTGTAGATTTGGTATTCCTGAATATCTCAAGTGAATATTTAACCAAGAAACTGTGGGACAATATAGGAATCTTATACCAGTCGAAACATCTGTTAAATAAATTGTTTCTCATAAATAAATTGTATCTTCTGAGAATGAGTGATGGAATTTCGGTGACTAATAATTTAAATGCGTTTAATACCATTTTAAGCTAATTATCATCTATGGATATTAAAATCATGGAGGAGGAGAAGTGTATAATCCTATTATTTTCCTTGCTAGACTCCTGGGATAACTTAGTCATGGCTATAGGGAGTAATGCAACCACACTAGCGCTAGAAGATGTGGTTTCTTCTTTGTTTTCAGAAGGAATGAGAAGAAAGAACATGGAAGGATCAACCAAATATGCTTTAGTGGTGAGAGGTAGACCAATTGAAGTAGATAAAGTAAAATTCTTCGGTAGAAATTCTAAGTCGAAGGGTAGATATAAATCCTTGGTTCAATCAACAAGAATATGTTGGAAATGGGTAAATCTAGGAATTACAAAAAGGAATCTAAGATGAGGTTGATGGAAGTTAGTATGATATCTGGTGAGAAGCATTCGAATGAGAGAAAGACAACCCTGGATAAGGGAGGTGATGTGTACCTGGAATCAACCAGTACAAATTCAGATCAAGGTGTTTAGTTGATTGACTCATGAGAATCCTATCATATGGAACCACATAGAGAATGGTTATGTGAGTATGAACAATACGACAGAGGTGATGTGTACTTGGGGGGTGAATCGACAACCAAAATTGTTTGATGAGGAAGAGTTCAACTCATAATGTAGGATGGGAGGAAAAAAACCCTTCCAGGTGTGCTACAAATTCCTTGTTTTGCAAGAAACTTGATATCTATTAGTAAGATGAGTGATGCTACAATGCACACTTTTTTTCAGAAGGATTCATGCAAGATGGTTAGAGGTGAGATGGTCTTAATGAAAGGAGTTTGGATTGTAACCCTATAGAAGATGTTAGAGAATTTTGACTTGACTCGATGCAACAACATTATTTCTCATCAGGTAGACACAACTTCAACTCAACTCGACCCAACTCGGGTTGATTCAGTAAAACCCCACTCAACAAGACATGATAAATTAGACATGGCCATGCTATGGCATGAGAGGATGGGAAAAATTGGAGAAAAAGGACTTCGAACTATGAAAATCAAAGGTATGATCGAAGGTTTTTTTGAATGTGATTTAGAAGTCAACTTTTGTGAACATTGCATATATGGAAAACAAAGTCGGGTGAGGTTCCCATCTGGAGCGACAAGGGAAAATGGGATTCTAGAACTGCTGCATAGTGATGTTTTTAACCCGGTTACATTTACTTCACTTAGTGGATCCGTATATTATCTCTCCTTCATAGATAATTTTTTCAAGAAGACATGGAAATATTTCTTGAGCAATAAATCAAAGGTTTTTGATAAATTTAAAGAGTTTAAATTTATTGTATAAAACCATACAGATAATAATATTAAGGTGTTGAGAAATGAAAATGGTGGTGAATTCTGTGGAAAATAATTTGATCAATTCTGCAAGTAGTGTGGCATATCATGCCAAAATACCACACCATATACCCCACAAAAAAATGTAGTTTCTAAGATAATGAAAAGAACATTTATGGATAAGGAAAGGATCATGCTCAGTGGTGCTTGGTTCGCACAAGAATTTTGGGTGGAGGTAGTAGACATTGAAAGATATCTGGTGAATATGTATCCTTCATCGGTGCTAGTTGACATGAATCCACATGAGGTATTGTCGGGTAAGAAGCCTTCAGTTTCACATATCAAAGTATTTGGCTATGATGCATTTGTGCATGTTCCAAAGGAAAAGAGGATAAATTTTCACAAGAAGGCATTCAAATCTATGTTCATTGGATACAAAGAAGGAATGAAAGGATATAAACTCTGGGATCTTTCATCAAGGAGAAAAGTGTACAGTCGAGATTTGATATTCAGAGGATTTGGAGGTAAGTTTGAGCCTGAGGAAATTGTTTATACCGAGAATAATCCTCAAAAGATGTAGTTTTAACTGAGGAATGAAGAATATGATTAAGATGAATCAACTAAATCAGAGGAAGAGGTGGAACAATAGACTCTAGTGGTAACAAGGTCAGAAAGAGTAAGAAAACCATCTGAAAGGTAGAGTTTGCCCATCTTCTGTTCTGCATTTGTGTTAACTTCCATCGATGATGATCCCAAGTCAAGTGGTGAGGCAATGGAATCATTATAGGGTAAAATCTGGAAGGATTCCATGGTCAAAGATATGGAATCCTTACATAAGAAAGAAACATGGGATTTAGTCAAGTTGCCTAGTGGAAGAAATCTTTTCGATAGAAAATGGATATTCAAGAAGAAGAATAATGTCACAAGAAAAGTCAATAAGTTCAAATGTTGAATAGTAGAACAAGGATATTCCCAAGTCAATGGAGTTTATTTCAGTGAGATTGTTTCCCTTGATGAGAAATTGACTTCCATTAGAGTACTAATGTGTCTGGTTGCAACATTAGAATTGGAAATAAAACATATGTATGTAAAGATAATGTTCCTACATGGGGACCTGTAAGAATAAATCTACATGAAACAACCTGAAGGATTTGTAGTAAATGGAAATATAGAGTTGGTGTGTAAACCAAAAAGATCCCTTTATGGTATAAATAAATCACCAAGGATATGGTACCAGAAGTTCAACACATACATCCTTAGTTTGGTATTTGTGAGAAGCAAAAATGATCATTTTATATATTTCAAGGAACAAAGTGGGTGTTTCATATATGGAGCTTTGTATGTCAATGGAATGTTTCTAATTGGAAACAAGATGGATGTAATAAAGGAGGTGAAGAAGCAGCTATCTATTGGCAGCCATTTCGCATTTTTATCTTTTCATTACAAGCTACCCACACAAGGGTTTTGAACCCTTAATAATCATCGCAATCTTTTAAATAAAACAACATGATTATCTTGCGCATTTCCACACCTGCTTTTGTTTTCATTTTCACAACTGCAAGCGTGAAAACCTTGAATTGGAAGTCATGTCAATGGCATTAAAATCGTCACTGGATTATTATGAATAATCTTGTTCATGTGGTCATTTCACCTCTAACTCAATAATGGTCACACAGTTGGCAAGACACCAAACCTTTACTCAGTTTGCATTTTTGTTAATATGACTTCATTTTATAAGTTTGTGATGCAATGATATTCTGGTGATTGTGATTGAGTCCTTGATACAATGGGGGTATGATATTCTATTGTCTTTGATCAAATTCCTTGGTGCAATGGTTTCATGAGAATGCATTAACATTGTGATTAAACCCATGGTGTAATGGTCGATGTAGTGGCTTCTTTGAATCATACACATACTATTGTTGATTTAACATACGGACCAATTGTTGGTTATGAACACTATGGTTTTCAAATAGTAATTGGATATTTGTTCATAATCTTTTGGTTATGAATGTTATGGCTTTCGATGAATATGTGAATAATCTATTTGGTATTGGGTCAAAATCTTTGGATTGTGATGTGAATGATTTGAATTACCAAGGCGCCGTCGATTGTATATGTCAAATGAATGTTTTGCATGGTTTCTTTTTGTTCCACCACCCTCACACGCATAGGCATTAATTTTCTGCCTTGCATCTCGGGCTACCTCTGCTAGTTTTGAGAAAACTATGGGAATTGGTCCTGTGCCTAGCCTGTCTAACCTCCTCACCGTTTACTCTGTTGACTGTGTGCTCTCTCCTATGGCCCCTGTAGTGCGCATAGAACCTAATGGCGTCCAAACGCTGTTGTTATTTGACAACACTCGTGAGGACCTGGAGAGTAATGGGTGGTTAGTTTTCATCCAAAAATTTGAGGGTTTCAACCTTGTGGTCGCTCAGCAGTTTGCCCTCACATTCGATGGATGCAGGGCCAAAGTTGGAGACATTCAACTTGAATTGAATGAAGAATTACTCAGTTCAACCATGGGTTTTCCAGCTAAAGGGCAGAGGTGGTTTTAGAATTCAAAGGTGGATGAATTTCCATGGCCGCTCCTTTTTACCTCAAGAAAAATTATCAGTTGTGATAAAGGTATGCCAATCATGGCCCTTAAGTCTCAATGGCATGATTTATTGGCCATTATTAAGCAATTTGTTACTTGTGAAGGTAGATATGGTTTAGTGTTTCTTTACCATCTACGGCTGCTTATGAATTTCATAGATTTCCATTTGAATATGCCTCACTACCTCCTACGTAGTCTGTATAAAATGGCTAAACGATTTAAGTGGGAGAAGGCTAACTCCAGCCTCTTCCATCACGGTTTGATCAAAATTGTTATTGTTCATCATTTGAGGCTGAGTGGTGACTGTTGGCAAGATTTCCTGTTGAGGAATGGCTTTTCCATTCCTGAATGTGGTCAAGTGGACAAGACCGTGGTCACTGAAACCCTTGGTGGGCCTACCATGCCACCTCCTACCCTCCTACCCGCTATCCAACCCTCAACCACCCCAACATTGACCTACCCGACATCATGCCCGACCCATGTTCGAAAGACAATGCTAAGACTGTTAAGAGGCCTGTAAGAAAAAAGGGCAAGGGTAATACAGATGTCAACAGCAAAGGTAAGAAGGTTTCACGATGGGTATCTAGGTGTGCTCGTAACAAGCCCAAACAAAACACAGACCAGAAGCCAATTGTTTTGAGTGAAGACTCAAATTTTGAGATTGAGCGATTTTTGACTGAGGAGTACCCATACTCACACGGCCTCTATTTTTTTGAACCCTATGAATACATATCCAACCTCCCACCATGCCTTAAGGATGACCCTAACTTCCCCAGGATCAAGTTTGATAGTGGAACCCCTGGTAATTTAAAATATTCCTCACCTATAGTGACTCGGCCCGATCAACCACAGTGCACTCAATGCAACTCTTGGCTCGAACGATACTACACAGATGTTCCTCTATTGCAGTTCCGAATTAAATCCTTGGAGGAATGGGTGAATGTGTTGTCTAAGGAAAATGATAGACTGCAAGCTAACGATAAGAGGCAAAAGACCACAAGTTCTATCGTGTTCAAAAATGTTGAGGCAGCCACTACCATTGTTAACTCAAAATTGTCCTGACCGAATCGTATCCCTACAGCCAAGGTATGTTGTTTCAACATTGATTTTTGAATGATTTGGTTTGTTTTGAATTAGCATAGCCGATTGTGTTTTCTCTAAATTAGTTTAATATAGTTCTGTTTTGTTTGAATTAATTCAAAAACGATTTTGTTAGTTTTGAATAGGCATAAATGATTGTGTTTGCGTTGAATTAGTATCAAAGACTTGTTTGATAAATCAAATATACTCTGTTTTGATTAAATTGATTCAATACGATTTCGTTAGTTTTGAATTGGCATAAAAGATTTGGTTTGTTTTAGCATGAATGATTTGCTTTGCTTTGAATTAGTAATTAAGGGTTTGGTTGATAGATTGCATACATTTCTGTTACCATTCAATTGATTCAATGTGATTCTGTTTGCAAATGTGACCAGCTACAAAATCGTGAGATTCTATAGCTAGTCATAAAATTTGATTTTTTGTTGATTTTACAACTAAACATTATCTAAAATTGTTTATTCTTGTCCATCTACAGGTACACATGAATTTCAATGGGAATTAGATCTGTTGTGGAAGTTTAGAACATGCTTTTTGTTACATAGTTTTGATTTAGGTTGTTAGCCTTAAGCAGAAATAGGAATCTGGGAGATTGTTCCCATATTTTTGCAAACAGTTTTGATATTTTCCACAGGGAATGTTTCACCCTGTGGCCTTTATATACTTATTATTTTTTGTAAACAACCCATCACTGTTGGGAGAACAGAGACTATGAATTTATGATTATCCAGACTCGAATAGAAGTGGATTTGTTGTACGGCTTTAGCTTCAATTTATCTTACTGTTGTTCAAGTTTTGTGAATAACAATTTGTAATCAAATTATTGACTACTTTAGATATCAAGATTTGTTACAGGTTGATGCGTTATGATTTAAATTCTGTCCATATTTGATGTATCTCATTTTACTCACAACAATTACTCTGTTTGAATTTAATGAATAGAAGGTTTATCTTCTTTGTTAAATGAACGATTATGTACAAATATTCACACTGGGATTTATCTAAATGTGATGATCTATAAACTATAAAATTGTTGTTGTTTTATGTCTTGTTTGTTCTGTCATTCGTATTCAAAGAGTGTTGTTGCTTCTTGTTTACGAGAATCTTGTGGAAAATCTGGTGCGGGTTTCTCCCATCAAACAGCTAAATCGAGTACTGTGAACAGGACAAATAGGAAGCGCTTCTACAGGTCAGTTTGTTAGTGTTATTCAATTAGTTAATTAATATATAAATTTCTTGTAATCTGAACACGTTTCATTGTTCATCTCTATAGTTCAGATTTACAGTTAGGAATGTTATTTTAATTGCTTAGCTTAGATAGCTTTCATTTTATTCCTTTCTCATAAAAATTATAAAAATAAAAAATAATAGCTTTGTTGTCATAAGACAATTTACAAATGATTTTGCAAATTTCGATCAAAATTTGTATTCTATAAATACTGTACATATATAATTCAGATTTAATTGTATTGATAGCTGAACATTTAATAAGTAGAATTATTGTTTTATGTTATTAGTTAGTAAACTGTATATATATGTTTTAGATTTGTATATAGTTTGTTGTAGATGCTTTTTTCACTTATATTAGTTTCTTTAGCTTAGTTTTTCTTTTGTTTTCCTAGGACTTAGATCATCCAACAGAGCCGCTAAACCCATCAGAGTGAATTGTTCCAAACAACTTGGGTTATTTAGACAACCCCGGACCGGATCCACTCCTCCAGTTGACGAGAGGTCAATTTTGCCCATCGGCACTATCCTCCAAGTTCGACATGAAGGATATTGGTGCAACTAAATTCATTATGGGAATGGAGATTAAGAGAGACCAAGCCACTAGAAAGATATGGTTGAATCAAATGCAGTATATTGAAACAATTCTTAAATGTTTCAACATGCAGGATTACAAACCGGTGAAGGTGTAAATTCTTATGGGAGAAAGGATAACAACTTAATAGTGTCCAAAGACACAGGAATTCATAGATGACATGGAAAGTGTTCCATATACAATTGTTTTTATTAGTCTAATGTATGTGATGGTATTCACTTGACCAGACATTTTCCATGTAGTGGGAGTGTTGAGATGGTACATGTCGACACCTGGAAAAGAGCACTGGACAACTTCCAAGAGATTTTTTAGGTATTTGTATGGAATGAATAACTATGTTATATTATACCAAGGAAGACCTGGAGGTGAGTGGTAAATTGAATTTACATGGCTTTATCAATGTAGACTGGGCTAGAGATATGTATCTACGAAGGTCAACCAATGGATATGTATTCAATATGTTTGGTGGCACAACAATATGGATGATTAAACAGCATGCGGTTGTAGCCTTGTAAAAAATAAAATCTTAATACATGCAAGCCACTCATGGAAAAAAAGAAGCAGTATGGTTGCAAAGGTTGTGTTAAGGAATCAGGTTTGAGAAGAGAGATATGAAGATAAGGTGCAACAATCAAAGACAATATTTATGGAAAATAACCTTGCTTATGATTAGAAGACTAAGCACATTGATGTACAATAACATTTCATGGGAGACATGGTGGAAAGTAACAAGGTGCTACTGGAGAAATTAGACATGCTGGAAAACATAGTAGACTCATTGACAAAGTCTATGAGTGTTGTAAATTTCTCTTAGTGTAGAGAGGAAATGGGAATTGCTACCCTAGGTCTATGAACAAAATTTATGAAATCTCCTAGTTTCAGCAAATAATACAACAAGAGGGAGAATTTTGGGTTTTTATATTCTTGCAATGAAAGTCTAGTCGAGTTGGATTGATTGGTGATCATAGTCAAGGTGGATCGACAGTAGGTAGAGGGTCAAGGTAGATCGACAACAAGTCAAAGGTTGAGGTTATTCGATCAAGTAAAGTCGAAGTTGAAGGTTGGGGTGATTTGACATGGTAAAGGAATCAATAGCAAGTTGAAGAGGTCAACCAACAAGAGGTTGATAGGGGGGCTTGTGGTGACCGACTGAAGACCAAATGAAGGGAAATTGGTAGTGGAATGGTAATCTAATATGGATTCAAAAGTAACAGAATCCTAATATTCACAAGATTTGTAGCCAATGATATCCATGGATCTGTAATCATTTTTGGGCACCAAGTCTTTAGGGTTTTACCTTTTGTAAAGCCTATAAAGAGGCATGTTTTAAGGTTGTAAAGGATAATTCTGAATATTTAAATGATGAATGGCTAATCATAAAGAGTCTATAATTTAGAGGTTGTTGGTCATGTAGATGTAAGTCGGATTGGCTACGGGTTTTTTATTGTGTAGGTAAGAGAGTATGATGTCAATTGTGTATTATATGTGGACCAAGGTTAGACATGTAACCTTTTATTCAGATTGAATAAGACAACAAGAGAGAAAAACACTCAAGGGATGTTGGTTTTCCTGGTTTGGGTTTCCAGGGTAAAATCTATATGTACTGTGTGATTTATTTTTCATTTAATTTCTTGATTAAATTATTCTTCTCTTCTTCTATTTTTGGTGTGGAAGTGTATCTTGTTTCCTGAAAAGCATATTCTAAAGCATCTATCTCAATCTAAAAAGGTTGTTGCAAGTTGGGTAATGAGAGCACAAGCGTTGCTTCAAATCATCAAACACTTTCTGTTGTGACTGGCCCCACATGAATGTTTCCTTGACATCGCCTCTCATCACTTGGCTAAGGTCCCATGCAATGTGGGAGAATTCCAACATGAACCTGTAGTAAAAATTTGCAGGGCCTAAGAAGCTCTGAAGATCATTGAGTGTGGTCAGGGTTGGATATTCACAGATAACTTGGATCTTGGCTGGATCAACATGCACCCCATGCTCATCAATAATGTATCCTAGGTATTGGACCCTATTCATTCAGAATGAGAATTTTTCTAAATTTTTATATAACTTGTGTTGTCGTAGAGTGTGCAAAACCTGTTGAATGTGTTACAAGTGTTCCACCCAATTCTTGTTGAAGATGAGGATGTCATCCAAATACACCACCAAAAAATAATTGGTGAAAGGCCACAAGATATCATCCATCATCCTCATGAAAGTCATTTGGGAATTTTCAAGACAAAGGGCATGACCAACCATTCAAAAAGACCTTCTTTGGACATGAAGGTAGTCTTCCATGCATTTGTCTACTCTATTGCGATCTGGTGGTAGCCAAACTTTAGATCAATATTAGTTAAGTATTTGGCCCCCTTCAATTGGTCAAGGAGATTGTCAATTTGGGGAATTGGGTACTAGTTCCTGACTATGATTTTATTTAGGGCCTAATAATCAATGCAGAGTCACCAGGACCCATCTTTATTATGCACAAGGACAATTTGGATTCCATAAGGTGATGAGCTTGGATGTATGTTTCCCTTTTCAAGCAGCTCTTAGATCTGGTGCTTGATTTCGACATTTTTTTATAGAGAGTGGCGATCGACTAGCACATTGGGTAGTGATGCGTCCAGGGTCAGATCGATTGAGTGCTTGACCTTACAGTGCAGAGGTACCCTAGTGGGTGAGGATAATATGTATTTTTATTCTTCCATGACCTTATCCACTTGATTCTACTGCATGGAGAGGCTTTTCACAGAGGCCATTGATGTGTGTTGGCCCTTGGTTATGGAAGGAAGAGAAGATTAAGGAAGAAGAGTGAAGTGTGAACTACGTGGAAGGAACATTAACTGAGAATGGTTCAAAGTGGTCAAAGGAGAAGAAAAGAAGGAGAGAAGTAAGGGAAAGCTAGTCGTTGAAGGAGAAGATAAAGGAATATAGATAAAAAAAGAATATGGATATTGGACAACTCAGCAAGCGGAAAAATCCACCGATGAATTCTTTAGAGAACCTTGCGAGAAAGAAGGAAGAACAGGCTGACAAAGCCCTTAAAACAGAGGTCAAGTTCACCTACGGTTTAGACACCTAGGGTTTTGGTATTTAGGTTTTTGACACTTAGGCTTCAGTCTAAGGGTGTCCAAGAGTCATGTAATGTATAAATAAAGGTCTAGGGGACCTAGAATAGGTTTGTTCATGTTGTTATGGTTAATGTTTGTCGATTCTTTCCATTGTTGAGAGAAAAGCACTGTGTTGCAAGAGCGTCATCGAGTCTGTAAGATATTCAGTTGGGTGTGAAGATCAAACCCTGCAGTGGGTGTGTAGGGAGGGGAGAGAAAGAGAAGGAAAGAGAGAGATATCTGCAGATAAGTGCACAGATAGAACTGTATGTTTCCATTTAATATATCAAGAAACACAGTTATGTGGGCATAGCCCTAGGGAGGGGGTGAACCACTTATATCTTGGTTTTTTGTGTGATGGATGTTGTGTTATTTTCTTTCTGTTATATTGTTATTGAATTGTTGTGTTAGATCTGAGATATAACCTGCGAAGTAAGATTAAGAGTGGTAACAAATAACTAGGTGGTTGTTTGTTGTTGTTCTAAATCACTTTGCATATCCTTTGGTTGTAGGCACTTGTGTCCTGCAACCCCCTATTGCTACTTCGGGTGAGACTGCATCTTATCTGCAAGTGTTCCTGAAAGGGCCAGTAGTTAGGGCTTGTTGGTGCACTATTAGAGTTGAACCCTGGGTCTGCCCTTGTGCCAACAAATGGTTTCGTTGTCAGGACCGGGATATTCTTGAGGGAATTTCAAGGTGGTTTCCATCGAAGACAAAGATTTAGAAGTGGATAGAAGAACAAGAGAAGGAATTCACCGAAGCTCAAAACAAGAACCCTAATATTAGTACAAAATATTGGTTGGTAAGGTACATTTTTACCAACATACACGAAATTTTATTTGGAGGAGTTCATAAAGAGTTATACAAGTGGTTAGCCAAATTAGCAAATACCCAGTTTGAAATCATACCTACACCACCTATGGTTTGGATGTCGGTGTTGATCAAGAATTTCAAGAGAGTTACTAACGCCGCATCAAGAGCAATAGATCACTGGTTTGATAGCACCATTGGAGGGTACATTACTGAGTTTTCTATTGACATAGTAGAGTCATATAGCCAAGTAGAGAGATATTTATTTAAGGGGCCTAGAGGAACATTTTTACACTTTTTGAAGTTAAATATCAAGATTTTATTGCATGAGAAGAAAATATTGAAGATAAAGTAATCGATTGGATTGAAAAGATAATGTTTAAGAACTCAGATAGCGACAGTGACACAAAGGTCAGGCATACGCGTAGTGGGAGAACCTTTAGAGAGTGTTAAGGTCCTAACCCGCACATAGGTAGATCAATGTATTTGGATGTAATAAAGGTCAATATTAATAAGGCCTTTCAATAAAATAGAATAAGGCGGATGTAAGAAGACCTAATAGAAGCTTCCGCTTCTAGAAGGATATTTCTCTAGATGCTTCTCTTAATAGACATATTTAGTATAAATAAGGGTCGAGGGTATGAAAACCCTAGCTTGGAGATTATTGTAACAGAGTGCTTCTCTATTGGAGGTTGCCCCCTCGAAGAGGCTTGTGAACATTTCTTTCTGAATCTAAGTGCTATTTCTATTGCAGTTCTTATATCATTTCCGTGTTATTGTGGAGATTATGCTGGATATTATACTGTTATTCTGTCATTTCTATCATTTTATTTATGTTCTGCATATTTTGTGTATCTGGTATCTTGCAAGTGGTATCAGAGCACTTTCCTTGGCAGAAATTATAGGTATTTTTTTTCAGGGTAGAGATGTATTCTGGTGTCTTTAAGCCACAGAGATCTGTCGTTACGTGCATAAACCCACGGTTGAGGGATTCATACATGCAGGAAATACAAGTGGTTCTTAAGCGCACGTTTGTTGGCCACCCTTGTAACCCCTGTTCGTACCCCTTCGAGTGGTAGCGCATAAGACAACACCTGTGTACAGATCGGCCTAGATTTCCTAAAGCCCTCTTTAGATAAACCTATCGGTCGTCGGACTGCTATAGTGTCACTGAGAACAACACTCGGGAAGATACTCTCTAGTACCTGGGTAGTCGGGTAGTACGGCTAAGGGTACGGTCTATCCTCCTTAGTTAGTGCCCTGATATATTGGGCCGAGTACTACTGTTGGACCCCGCACATATATCAGAGAGCTATAGCACAGGGCAAACCCTTGTCTGTAGAACCCTTGAATACCTAAACCTTGGGGAATATAAACATAAACATAAACAAATTAAACCGACGAGATCTATTGTCATGCATTTGTGTTCGGGTTGACAAGTAAATACACATTTCTTTCTGGTTAAGCATTTGAGGATTTCAGCACTGCAGCATTCTTCAGACCAAAGTATAACCCCGCAGCTGTAAAAAATAAAAAATAAAAAATAAAAGTCTGGAATTTTTTTCACCATTATTTGAGACCTATTCCATTAGATTCATATCTTATCCCTTATCGCATTCATCCATATCATTTTTCTACAAAAATTTCTGACCCTGCCCGCTCCCTTTTCAGTTCACCCATCCTCATGGCACATACCCGTAGTCAAGAACCAGAGTCTCGCTTCAACACCTTGCAATCTAGTTTCCTTGAGACCCAACAAGAAGTGAAACAACTCAGTGCTACTATTGCCTCCCGTGATGCATCCATTGATGCCTCTGTAAATGCAGTCGTGCAGTCCGCAATGCGGAAGTCAAACAAGAACTAACCACCCAGCTTGAATCTGTCTTTGCCTCACTTTGCACCAAACTCAAGATCCCTACCGATGACTCTTTTCCTGATGCACATACAAAGACTGAAGGTGAAACTTCTTCCCATTCCTTTCAGCCCCATCACTTTCAACGAGACATACGCCTTCCACGGGTGGATGTAACAAAATTTGATGGCTCGGACCCCACTGGTTGGGTCACCCAAATGGAACATTATTTCTCTCTCTACAACATTACAGATGACTTGGCCAAACTCAGGTATGGTGTTCTCCATCTATATCAAGAACACTGGCAATGGTAGCAATGGAGAAAAACTTCCCGTCAAGGGTATATTGCTTGGACCCAATTTGTGACTGAGCTTTATGAAAGATTTGACACTGACACCAACCATTTAGGCCGTTTGACAAAATTGAAGCAATCTGGCACGGTAGAAGACTTTATAGCTGCATTTGAGTGCCTGGCTTTTCGGACAGAAGGCATGACTGATGCTTTCTTTAGAGAGTGTTTTATCAGTGGCCTCAAGGAGGAGATTTGGGCCCATGTCCTCATGGCTTGACCTACGACTTGGGTGGAGGCTACTAAAAAAGCCAAATAAGCACAACAAATTGTTTCCTCTCAAAATCGTAAGCCTTCCTTTATCCCATGCCCTAAACCAGTAAACCCCACTACTCCCTCCGCCCCAGTAAAGATCTAAAAATTGACCAGGGATGAAATGGTCAAACGCCAAATCAAAGGCCTCTATTATAATTGTGATGACTAATATTTCCCAGGCCACAGATGTAAGGAACAAAAGATTTTTATGTCTATCTCTAAGGATGTTCCGGAAGAGGATGATGACACTTCCTTTGTGCCCGAGTCACCAGAAATCCCTGACATAAACCCTCCCTCCGAAACCCCCGAAGTGGAACCAATCATTTCCCTCAATGCTCTCACTAGCTTCTTGGCCCCCCAAACCCTCAAGTTAATTGGTTACATCAAGCACTGAAAGGTCATCATTCTGGTTGATAGTGGCATCACCCACAATTTTATTCATCATCGCATTTCCCAAGAAACCCATTGCTACATCCATGCTATCAACAATTTCCAAATCATGATTGCCAATGGTGGTTCTATGAAATGTGGCGGGCACTGTGAAAATGTGCGTCTCCAAATCGGTGACTACCACCTAAAATCCCATATGTTTTCTATTGAGATGGGCGGTTGCGACATTGTGTTGGGTGTCGACTAGCTAAGAACTTTGGGTCCCATTCTCATGGATTTTCATAACTTAACCATGCAATTCAACCAAGGAGGCCACCAATATAAATTCCAAGGCATCACTATTGGTTCACCTGAGGTCATTAGTTCTCATCGCATGGAAACATTACTAAAAAAAAGTCATTATGGTGTCATTGCCCAACTCCATGCCATACAAGCCATAGAGACACCCCCAGTACCCCAAGACCTCCAAGCCCTCCTTTCTAAACATCAAATGGTATTTTCCACTCCCCAAGGACTCCCTCCTTCCCATGGTGTTCACGATCATTCCATTCCCCTTGTCCTAGGAAGCCTTCCCCCCAATATCCATCCATATCGCCACCCCTTTGCACAAAAAAATGAAATTGAAAAAACGATCCAGGAACTCTTTACTGTTGACATCATCCGTCCTAGTATGAACCCTTACTCGTCTTCGAAGGTCATGGTACTGAAGAAAGAAGGTTCTTGGAGAATGTTTCCTAACTTCGGTGCTCTCAACAAACTGACCATCAAAGACAAATTTCCCATTCCTGTCATTGATGACCTCCTGGATGAATTGAGTGGTGCCCAATTCTTTGCCAAACTTGATCTTCGCTCGGGCTATCACCAGATATGTATGAAAGAGGCTGACATTCCCAAAACTTCCTTTCACACTCATGAGGGCCACTATGATTTTTTGGTCATGCCCATTGGTTTGTGTAATGCCCCCTCCACCTTCCAGAGCCTCATGAACCATGTCTTCCTCCCTTTTCTCCATCAGTTTGTCTTAGTTTTCATTGATGATATCCTCATCTATAGAAAAACCTGGATTGACCATCTTACTCATGTGGATCAAGTTCTCCACCTACTCTCTCAGCACCAACTTTTCCTAAAACATTCCAAATGTGCTTTTGGTGCCTCAGAAGTAGAATACTTGGGTCATCTAGTGGGAAAGGATGGCATCAGGGTGGACCCAAAAAAGATTGAAGCTATGCAAGACTGGCCGCACCCAAAGACTCTCAAAAGTTTGCGTGGATTTTTGGGCCTCATAGGGTATTATCGCAAGTTCGTTAAGAACTATGGAAAGATTGCAGCACCTATCATGGCTCTCCTCAAAAAGAACTCTTTCACCTGGACTCCAGCAGCTGATCAAGCTTTTCAAACCTTGAAGACGGCCATGTGCACCACTCTGGTTCTGGCCCTTCCTGACTTCACAAAGACCTTTGTGTTGGAATGTGATGCCTTAGGGAAAGGAATCGGTGCTATCCTTATGCAAGAGGGTCGACCTTTGGCCTTCACTAGCAAGAAACTGTCTGAAAGGAATCTGGGCAAACCCATTTATGAAAAAGAAATGTTGGCGATTCTGCATGCCGTTGAATTATGGCATCCTTATCTCTTGGGGCAACGATTCCAAATTAAGACCGACCATCAAAGCCTCAAGTACTTTCTGGAACAATGCATTTCCTCCCAGGAGCAACAAAAATGGGTAACTAAGCTCTTTGGATATGATTATGAGATCATTTACAAGAAGGGCAAAGACAATGTTGTGGTGGATGCACTTTCCCGGAAATATGAAGATGAAGGATCCCTTTTTTCTCTTTCCTTCATTGTACCCGAATGGCTCCAAGTTGTGTGTCAGGAATGGCTTTAAGATCCCAAAAGTTCGCATCTGATCCAGCAACTGCAGAACAAGGCTCAGGCTCCCCCAGGGTACTCATGGCTTCAGGATGAGCTTCGATACAAAGGCCGCTTGTATTTAAGTAAACAATCCAAGCTCAAATCCATGGTACTTTCTGAGCTTCATGTTACACCCACAGCGAGGCACTCAGGGTTCACCAAAACATATGACCGAGTCAAACGTTCTTTTTTCTGGGATGGTATGAAACAGGACATCCGTAAGTTTGTTTCTGAATGTGAGGTGTGTCAACGCAACAAGGGAGAAACCGTCAAATCTCCAGTGACCCTCCAACCACTTTCGATTCCCCCTGCTATTTGGAAGGATATCTCTATGGACTTTGTTACAGGCTTATCCAAATCGGGGAATAAATAAGTCATAATGGTGGTGGTGGATCGCCTTTCCAAGCATGATCATTTTTGCGCTCTTCACCACCCATTTACTGCATCCACGGTGGCTCAAATTTTCATGGATCGGGTCTTCAAGCTTCATGGCATGCCGAACTTGATTGTTTCTGATCAAGACCCAACTTTCACAAGCAATTTCTGGCAAGAAATATTTAAGCTACAAGGCACACAATTGCATCTCAGCTCAACCTATCATCCCTAGACAGATGGTTAGACGAAAGTTGTCAACAAGTGTTTGGAAACATATCTGAGGTGCTTTTCCTCTGAAAAACAACACCAGTGGGCTCAATGGTTACCCCTTGCCGAGTGGTGGTACAACACTACATACCATACAGCCACTCGCATGACTCCTTTTGAAGCGGTATATGGACAGAAGCCACCTTCAGTTCTCTCATACTTACCGGGTACCTCGAAGGTCCAGGCGATTGACCAAACACTTACAGTCTGAGAGAATATCCTTCGTACCCTTAAAGAGAACTTGGTCATGGCACAAAATAGAATGAAGTAGCAAGCAGATCAAGGTCACTCTGAATGTCAATTTGCAGAAGGGGATCAGGTGTTTCTGCGACTGCAACCATATAAGAAAACTTCCCTCAAGGCCGAGCAGTGTCAGAAGCTCACACCCAAATTTTATTGCCCTTACACAATTCTCAAGCGGGTGGGACAAGTCACATATCAGTTAGCTCTACCCAGTCAGTCGAAGCTACATCCTGTTTTTCATGTTTCATGCTTGAAGAAGGTGATTGGAACCAGGTGCCAAATTCAAACCAACCTGCTCGAGTTAGCTGAAGAAGGATCCATTTGGCTACAACTAGAAGCAATTTTGGACCAGCGCGAGCATCGCCTGCATCAGGGAACCATCAAGGAAGTGCTAGTGTAGTGGAGATGCCACTTGGGAACCAACTACCATTCTGTAGCAGTTTCCACATCTCAAGCCTTGAGGACAAGGCTGTTTTTAAGGGGGCGGACATGTTAAGGTCCTAACCCGCACATAGGTAGATCAATGTATTCGGATGTAATAAAGGTCATTATTAATAAGGCCTTTCAATAAAATAGAATAAGGTGGATGTAAGAAGACCTAATAGAAGCTTCCACTTCTAGAAGGATCTTCCTCTAGATGCTTCTCTTAATAGACATATTTAGTATAAATAAGGGTCGAGGGTATGAAAACCCTAGCTTGGAGATTATTGTAACATAGCGCTTCTCTATTGGAGGTTGCCCCCTGGAAGAGGCCTGTGAACATTTCTTTCTGAATCTAACTGTTATTTCTATTGCAATTCTTATATCATTCCCATGTTATTGTGGAGATTATGTTGTATATTATATTGTTATTCTATCATTTCTAGCATTTTATTTCTGTTCTGCATATTTTGTGTATCTGGTATCTTGCAGAGAGGTTCCTCTGGTGAACCTGTTTGAGTAGAGCCACAAGTCACTGGCACAGGATGAAAGGTTTTACAATGGAGAAGAGGAAGAGTTGTTGAATGAGGAACATTCAGAGTCTGCTAGGGCAGAAGAAGGGAAGACTGAAGAACCTAGCTGAGAAGGATCAATAACTTCAGGGATTATCCTACCGTTGAATTAAGTACTACTACTTCCCCTATTTTTTTAGTATCATTAAGTAACCATAGTAGTCATAGTTATCAGAGTACTCAGAGCACTGCTACCAACAATTTAGTACATACTCAGTCAAGAAACCTAGGAAGATCTATGGTAGATGAAATGAGGCTACCTATTTTTAGAGGAGATGGATCTGAAGATCCTGATTAGCGTTGGCTCTTATGCAAAGTTGTATGGAGTATTAATAAAGTCAATGATGAAGCTGTCAAGAGAGTTCATTTCAGTACTACTTTGAGAGACCATTCACTGAGATGGTACATGAAGTTTGTTAAAGGGACTATATAGCCTAAACCGTTGAACGATATCAAGACTGCGTTGAGTGCAGTATTCAAGAAACCCAAGTCGGATTCGCAGTGCATTACATAACTGAAATAAATCAACCAGAGAGTAGTTGAACCTATTTGGGAGTTTGATCAAAGGTTTAAGATCTTAACATGCCGTTTGATTTTTCAAATTCTAGACAAATAGAATAAGGAATGGTTAATTTCTTCCCTCTTACCACATATGAGAGTTCCTCTGATGCAACAGAAGGTTGCTTCATAGGCTGAGGCACTGGATACTTCCATGAAAATAGAATCGGCCCCTATGGGAGAATCCATCTCAGGTATGAGTCAAATTTTGAGTCAACTAACTAGATTATCTCTGCAAATTGAAGATATGAAGAAAGAAAATGGAAAAGATAAAAGAGAATACATATGGTGCATTAGATGAAAATCAGAGGACCATGACAAGGAGCAATGTCCCCTATTTAATGATTACTTCACCTCTGGAGCTCCGAGCCCTTTGAAGCAGGTTACTCTACCCTGGTGCGAGGTATGTAAAAATAGACATTGCCCTGGTGAATGTTATTACATGCAAAAATATGTCCAGACACCTACCAACCTTTACTGCACATTCTATAAATATGTGGGGCATGATGAGAAGGATTGTAGGGCTTATGAACTCTTACATGAAATGTCAAGAGACACATATAGGATTCAAGGAGAATTACAGCAAGAGGGAAATACTACGCAATTTAATTCCCTGGGAAGAGGAAAATTCAACCCTCTCAGTGGATTCAGAGGAAGAGAACAAAGAGGAGGCATGGGTCAAAGTCGAGGTCAGATCATTTTTTATAACTGCGCCCATCCGAGTCATTTTTCAATGGATTTTCATAACCCTTGTACCACTTGCATCTACTACAACTCATTTGAACATGTTATTGAGAATTGTCCAACATTGCTAGCGAAACTTCAGGAGAGACGAGGAGGAAACCAGCAAGTCCAATTAATATCAACTAAAACTCATAGACAATATCCTAGAGTCGATGTTATCACGAGAGGAGGCACTGCTATGGGAGAAGATAGGGTGAATCCAGAAAATACCAGAGAGGGATCAAGAATCAGAAGAGTTGCAGAGAAGACACAGTTGTTTGATCTAAGGAAGGAGAAGAAGACATTTGAAGAGGCAAGAAGAGAATTTTGAGCAGAATTGGTTTCTTCATCGAAGGTACAACCATAAGTGAGAGAATGTGGAATGCCTCTAACATTTGATCAGTCTGCATCACCTAGAGAAGGAAAATAGGTAAGAAATCTTATGGAATTCTTATGTACTTGCATTAATTTGATTAAGGATGAAAGAGCCATACAAGAACTACAACACTTGATCAGATAGTACGATATAGGAAGAATGGACCCTATGTTGAGTAGCATTATGAACCAAGTATCTAGGAAGAGGAGAACAAGTAAGGAACTACACCTCAATGTTCATATTGGAGACTACGACATATATTATGTGGTCCTCAACTTGGGATCAGAAGTCAATGTTATGACGAAGAAGACCTGGGCACTGATGGGAAAAACTAAGTTGATTTACTCCCCTATCAGGCTCAGGATGGCTAATCAGCAGGCAGTATGCCCCTTTGGAAGACTAGAGCATGTCCCTGTGGACATCGACGAAGTAAGGACATTTGCAAACTTCGAGGTGATTGAGATATTTGGTGATAGTTTTCCCTATCCTGCATTGTTAGGCATTTATTGGGCTTTCAACAATTCAAATGTTGTTGACATAAAGAAAAGAAGAATTACATTCAAAGGTGATGGCCTTAGGCTTATTGCACCTCTTGATCCTGATGAGGGTCGTAGATACACAAAACCTATAAGAGAAGAAGACCATGCTTATGAACTAGAGAATATATACAAATTGACAGCCAGACATCAGGATTACATTAATCCTACAACAGAAGGGAACTTGAGTTGGTGAAGTGAAAGTTCATGCTCATCAGACTCAGAAGAAGCATTGGAGAATCGAAAGAACAAAATGTATGAATTTTCTGCATGGAGGTGTGCTAGATTGATCAGGGAAGTTCATTGGGTTGGCACAGAAGTAAGTAATCTACCCACATTTGATGGTTTAAATCATTTAGAAACATTCTTATTGGAATTTAAAGAAATTGTACCAGTACAATAAAGGTTTTTGGCACTGGATGAAGCCTTGAAAGCAATTCCGGGAAGATGGTGGAGAACACACAAGAACAACATCACGGAGTGGGTGAAATGTGGCACTTTGATGACAGTGCACTTTTCATGCCAAGTTAAAGGGTGTGAAATTCGATACATAGGTCAGAGCTATCATTTTCCATTTCTCTAAGTAAATTGGCTCCAACCATTTCTCTATCTTTTGGGTTGTCCCATCTTATAGGTGTGTTGCACCTTTTACCATAAAGTGCCTCAAATGGGCTCATCTTTAGAGATTCTTGGTACCCATTGTTATAATAAAAATCTACCAAGTGTAGGTAGTATTTCCATTTTGATGGTTTATCAATCACGTGAATCCTCAACATATGCTCAATCACTTGATTCACCCTCTCTGTTTTCCCATCATATTTTGGATGATAAGATATGCTAAAATTCATATTTGTTCCAAATCCTTTGAATAATATTTTCCAGAAATTGAATGTAAACTTTGGATCTCTGTCAGACACAACTGTCTCGAGTATACCATGTAATTGAGCAATTTCACTCATATAAATATCAACAACGTTAGTTCCCTTGTGAATGAGCTTCACCAGAATGAAATGGGCAACTTTGGTAAGCGTGTCCACCACTACCATGATATAATCATGTTGTCTGCTTGTTCTGGGAAGCTTGGTGATGAAATCCATTTTTATCAATTCCCATTTCCACTCAGGGATGGGTAATGGCTGCAGCAACCGAGCTGGTTGTCTATGCTCAGCCTTGACTTTTTTACACTTCAAATATTTGGCAATGTACTCAACAACTTATTTCTTCATGCCTGGCCAATAATATTGGCTCTTGATAGCCGCAATAGTTTTTTGATACCCTGGGTGTCCAGCATAAGGTATGTTATGCATTTTTCTCAATATCATATTTTTCAATTCTTGTGAATTTGGTATATAAATTATGATTCTGTACATGAGAATTTCATCATTTCCCAACTTGTGGTCCTCAATTTTTTGATGCAAAATACCTTTTTGTAATTTTTCCATTAATTCCATTAGTAGATGCTAATGTATGTAGCATGAAAATCATGTACTCTTCTACTGAGTGCATCATCCACCTTGTTCTCTTTCCCTTTGATATTATTTATATGAAAGTCATATTCACTAAGAAATTCCAACCACCTGCTTTGCCTAGAATTTAAAGTTGATTGATCAAATAAATAATTCAAACCATTATGGTTTGTCCTTAGCTCGAACCATTTCCCCATGAGGTAGTTCCTCCAGTTCTTCAAGTCATGCACTATGCATGCCAACTCCAAATCGTGAGTGGCATAATTCCTTTCATGCTCCTTCAACTTCCTTGATTCATAACATACAACATACCCATTTTGACTAAGGACTCCACCAAGTGCTTCTTTACATGTATCTATGCATACAATGAATTCTTCATTTGGATCAACAAGCCTTAGTATTGGATCACTTGTTAATAATTGCTTCAAGTGTTGGAAACTCTTTTCACACTCCATTGTCAACCGAAACTTCACTCCCTTCTTTTGCAAAGAAGTGATTAGGGGTGCAATCTTTGAGAATCCTTCAATAAATCTTTTGTAGTAGCTTGCAAGGCCCATAAATGATATGACTTCTCTCACATTATTTGGTGTTGACCATCCTCTAATGGCTTCAATCTTCTCAGGATCCATTGTTATCCCTTCCTCTGATATGATATGCCCCAAATAATGAATTGGGTTCTGATAAAATGAGCACTTGCTCAATTTGGCATACAACTGATGCTCCCTTAATACTTGTAGTACCATCCCCAAGTGTTCTTAATTCTCTTCCTCCAATTTATAATATATAAGATTTTCATCCAAAAATACAATGACAAACTTATCTAGGTATTCTCTGAAAATACCATTCATTAAACACATGAAGACAACTAGTGCATTTGATAACCTAAATGTCACTACGATGAATGCATAATGACCATACCTTGTTCTAAAAGTAGTATAGATGATGTCTTCTTCTTTAATTCTTACCTAATGATAACTTGACCTCAGATCAATCTTGGAGAATATTTTTTCATTCTTCAACAGATCAAAGAGGTCATCGATCCTTGGAAAATGATACGTATTCTTTACAGTTACTTTGTTCAATTTCCTGAAGTCAATACAAAGTATCAACGTTCAATCCTTTTTCTTCACAAATAATAATGGAGCACCCCAAGGTGATAGACTTGGGCATATATACCCCTTCTTCATAAGATCTTCAATTTGCATTTTCAACTCCGTTAATTATGGTGTACTCATCCTGTACGGGGTCTTGGATACTGGAGTTTCTCGAGGAATCAAATTTATAGAGAAAACAATATCTCTTTTAGGGGGTAATCCTGGTATTTATTTAAATACATCCTCAAACTCCTTTAGGACTAAATAATCTTCAATATTTGACACCTTATCCTTAGGTTGTTCTTCCATATGAGTTTCAAATATTTGACATTCTTTTCTATAACATTTCTTTAGCTACAATGCTGAAATTTATTTGACAGTTATGGATATGGGAATTCCTTGTATTGTCCTTAGGTTCCATTCTTCATCCTAGTAATTAAATTCTTTATTATAACATTCTATGATATCATGGTGTTGGTCCAAATAATCCATACCAATTAGATAGCCATAGGAACCTAAAGGAAAGATGTTCAAATCTTCTCTGGTGCTCAGTCCATTCATGTATATTGGGCATGACTTAACCATGTCATTAAATTTTCTTTTGGCTCCAGTAGACAATTGCACCAACCAAGATTTTCCATGCTTTATTCTTGGAAAATGAAATATTTCCACCATCTTAGGATCTATATAACTATGACTAGCCCATGAATCAATTAAAATTGCAATGGTTTGGTTGTTGATCATACCTTATACTTCAATCATGTGTGATTGAAACATGACTTGCTTGTTGTCCAGGGATGAATAAATACTGGGTACATTCCTTCCCATGTCTTCCACTGTTTGAACTTGTTGTACATTGTGAACAACTCTTTATTTTCCACCTCTATGAGGACAATCTCCATACTTATGATCTCCCTTACAACCCAAAAATTGAACAGGTGGCTTCCTTGTCCTTTTCCCTCCCATGTCAATCGTTTTGGGTTCTCTAGAAGTTGGTTATCCCAGATGACTATTTCTAAAGAGAGGAGGATTAGTCCCCTTGTTCCTCTGTTCCATCTTGTACTTCTTCTTTTCTTCCAAAGCTTTTTGGAAAGTTGGCTTTCCTTTTTGTTGATCATATAGGCATTTAGCTCACCTTATGGTCTCCTCCAATGTTTTAGGATCATCATATTGTATCTTGTCACTGATGAATGATGGAAGTCCACTCAAATATATATGAATATTAACTATCTCATCCTTGATGAAAGAGACATACTTTAGCATTTCTAAAAACCTTCTTTTATATTCATCTATGTTCATACTCCCAAGATTGAGTTCAAATAACTCCTTCATTTTCTTGTCATAGTATCTCTTAGTCAAGTATTTCTTTTGAAAATACTTATTGAATTCCTTACAAGTAACACTTTTCTCTTTAATGTGTTTCACCTCCACAAGTTGGTCCCACCACATGGATGTCTTTCCCTTGAGCTGATAGATATAAATTATTCCTTCTACATGTGAAGAATAATTATGTAATTGAAAATACTTTCTCATGCCCAGCAACCATGTCTTTGTATCTTCATCCTTCTTGTTCTCACAATCAAACGTATGAGGTTTGATTTTTTTCATTTCTCCTTGTAGCTCATCCACCCCATACTTATTCTTATGCTTCCTGATAGGGGATGTACTTGAGCTACTGTGTGATCTCCTAGTGGAATGCATTTTGGAGCGAGGGTGATGTCTGCTAGCACTTTTTATTTTACCTTTCTCATCAAGAGATCTGTGACTTCCTGATTTGCTTGAGTCAAACTCCTTATCCATCTTCTTTTTTATTCTATCCAAGCTTTGAATTAACTTTATATTGAATTCCTCTTGTTGCTCCTTGGATTTCATAAGCCTTTCATTATTATCTTTATAACTTTGGACATCCTTTTGCAAATTTTTAATGGTCTCTACTAGGTTCAAACTGTCTTCCTTTCCTTCTCCATGTCCATTTGATTTTGTGCCTTCATTCCCCATATGGAAATCCATCCCTCTGATCTCATCTTCATGGCTGTAATTCCCCTATGTATATTCCATCCCTCTGCACTCTGTGCTAGTCTTGTTCTAGTCTAACAATTGTTAACTCTGCAAAATGTGCAGCCAACAAAACTTTGTTAGGCTGATTGCTTTAACAATTTAAGGAAATTATGCTCAATTCAGGTTCCACAGTACATCATAATTTTTTCTTCTGATTTTCTTGAAAATTTCTTGCCCAGGTCAATTTTTTGAGTAAGTAGTTATATTCTACTTTTCAAGATCTTTCCAATGCCTTCTTCCATGCTCAATTTTGATTTTTGAGCAGAAAGTTATGAATATTTGAAAATTTTCCTTCCTTCTTGGGAGGTAATTTATGTACAACTGTTCTTTTTCTTCAAAGTTGAATTGGCTCTTGGACCTATACTAGATCCTCTCTTCAGGTTCACGGGTCATTTTTACTTCTTTGGGTGAATTTCCATACAAATCGGAACCCCACAGACTCCTTCTCTAAGGCCCTTTTGTCTTTAAAACAATTTTCAGGCACTAGCCCTTTCTCTTCAACTCTCAATCTCATGTGACCACGACTATGACCAAGAACTTATCTGGAGCTTCAAGACTTCGAGGCTCTGAAACTTTGGGATTTATAGGTTTTCGTAGCATCGCACTTTACTTCACCCAAACTCCGAAGTGGAAAACTTCTAGAGAGACTCTCTGGAGATTCGTGCTTCAGAGGTCCTTATACCATTACACCTTAATTCTCTCGAACGCCAAATTTATGAATTCCTGGGTTGGCGCTTCATCTTTTAATTACTCCAGTGCTCCACTACTTTTGGAGTCGTAAGTTTGGACCAAACTACACACTACGTTCCCCAAACATCGAACAGACAAACTTTTGAAGAAGGTCTCTGGATATTCTCACTTCAAATGTTCTTGCAACAACATACTCCCATTTCCTAAATGTCGAATCTCTGAACTTTCAAAGTCTTATTAGCAACTATGCATTAGGGGGTGATACGTGGCAGAAATAGGGAGATGACACATGGCCCAACTGACGGGTGACACGTTTCGAGTTCCAATTGGCACATAAGGTCTGTGAAAATCATGAATTAGGATGACACGTGGAAAGAATAAAGTGGGTCCAAGTCACCCTAGGTGACGTCAGCAGGCCACGTCATTCTAGTGCTCTATGACTTCAAAACTCTGGGATTCATAGGATTTCACATCAAATCACTTCAAAAATCCAAAATGTTGAACTTTTGAACTCTCAAACAGGTCCACGTCACCCTAGGTGATGTCAGCATGCCACGTCACTTTGGCACTCTAGGACTTTGGCACTTCAGGCTTCAGAAGATTTTACACCAACATACTTTAAAACTCTCAAATGTTGAATGTTTGAACATACACTATCTGGAGCTTCGGGATTCAGATCTTTGAAACTTCAGACTTCATAGAAAATTTCAACATAACACATCAAATCTCTTGAATGCTGAACTTTCGTCTTCGAAGGATTTCACCCTAGAACACCTTAAAACACCCGAACATCAAATCTCCAAACTCTTGAACAGACTCTCTCTGGAGCTTCAGGACTTTAGGATTTGGGAGACTTTTCAACTTAACACTACCAATCTCTTGAACACCAAAATTCTGATCACTTGCTAATATGTAGGCACGTGTCCACAAACATGAATGGTCTGAATTAGCTCCAGACTTCAGGACTTTGGGAAAATCTCCACCGAGCGCAACCACAATAAAATTCTCCCATAGTGTCAATTTGTCAAACCACTAAGGAATCCAATGACCCGCCTTTCCCAAATGATCTACAGTGTAGGTTCACTTCGAGACTTCGGAGCTTCGGAGATTTTTCCTCCTTTTCAACAAGGTCTTAGAAACTGCTGAAACATCGAAGTTTGAAGGAATTAAGGGTTAATTGTCGCGCTCCTTTTCCATATCTGACGGTTGTGAAGGATTCAAACCATCCCCAAACCAATCTCATCTATTCACCTTCTCATAAGGAGATTCCTTTTCTTTTATGGACTTTAAGAAATTGTATGCGCACTCCTTGCAGTTCAAATTCGACCCATCCTAGGTCGGAAGTTTCCTGAACAGGTATTAAATTACAAAATTTTCACCACTTGGCCGATTTCTTAAAAATTTTCCAAGAATTTTAACAACAGAAGTTGGGGATTTTTCCCAATTCCACACAAGTGACTCACTCAACTTGCTCGGCCCATCCAAGCTCAGTGTTGTAAAATGGAGCTCTGATACCAATTTGTAACATACCTATTTATAGACCTTCTAGGTTATGCCACACAAAAACTCTTGCAAAACTTAATATATATAAAACTTAAAACAGACAAATACATTCTACGAATACACAAATTCATGTGGAAATAATAGTAAACATATACATGAAGTATATACATGCAATACCCATAAATATAAACACATGTATAAATACACATCATGTAAATTAACACACAATTGATACTTATCTTTGACATAATACCACCAACTGCGTGCAGACCTTCCACGATCCTCCCATCTTTAGACCACACTGCTCAGAACTCTCAGCAATGGGTCACCCCCCGAGCTGGGAATAAACTCCACCAAGGTAAAGGGATTCCTAACTAGGCTGAGGAAATAGAAATTACACATTCAAAAGGAAGGATTTCATCCTGGGAGCCAATTCAAACTAATAGCCAACAACCTTCCATTCCCCACTTGCCTGTCCCACCCCAGGAAGTGTGCCCCTTCTTTGCTCAACATTCCTTCGGCTACCACACTTCCCTTCTAGGGATTCATCAACAAGATGGAAAGGAATTTTGTGATCACTATAGCTACAGTTGGGATCCCTCAGGAAATCACTACCCCAACAATTCTCTCACCTGGAGAGAGTTTCTCATGGGCATGACAAATCACCTCTTCAATCCATGGGCCTGAGAACTTGCCTCATCAACCCCAAAGGCCTGTCAAACCATTTATTTAGTTCAGTTCTTAATTCAACTAGTTACAAGTAACGGTGAAGACATCAAGAATATTCAGCTATGGCACATGTGATGGAAGAAAAAACATTCAGGGCATGGAACATATGTGGCTCATAACATAAAGGTACAACATTGGCTCGGGTAGGTATGGGTGCATTGTCCATTCCATAAGGGATACGGTTTACTTCTCATAACATGAAAGGTGCAGTTAGCTCAAGAGTGCATGAAGGCTCAAGCAGTAAGGCTAATGGAGTGAATGTCTCGAATTGCTCCCTACGTAAATGGCTAAGTGAGTGGGAAATACACTAAATTTTCCCACCTTTATTTTCATGTGCCCTTGATGACAGGTGGATCTCAAGGAGCTCGTTTCTCTCCACTTGGGAGTCATTCTCTTTCCCATAAGAACATAAGATAAAATAATTATCCTCATCGTAGTCTTTAGGAATAATATTATAATATTCCCTTGGAGATAAGCCCTCTAGCTTAGCCCCTTTCCTAGGCTCTTAGCCCTCCCTTTCCCTTCTTACTGGAGTTTAGTCCCCCATACTCTTTTATCATGGTTGGAATACACACAACAATGTATTATATTAATGATATGTGTGTTTACATATACAAAAATAGGCTCACTAGCCTTTATCATCTATGCTCTCTAGCCTAATTCAACACATAAGCCTCCTAGTGTATAATCAGCTGGCTCACCAGCCTATAAAACATATTTACAATTTCAACTAGGGCTTGGTCTTGAGGTATTACAACATTTCAATGATAGACACATCAAAATATAGCATACAATCAAACTAAGATAAGGGTTTTGTTTTTGATTGGGTCGACATGCTTTGGAACCAACAACCCTCATGAATCAAAGAGTGAGGAGCACATAAATTTAGGTATTCGAAGACCAATTTGACATAGACATTGTTGGTATTCTCAATGAAATTTATGGCATGATATGGTACGATATTTATATCCTCATTCATATATATGTCATGAGGATATCATGCAACGATTTCATTGTGTAATTTTGTTATTGTTGTACCCGAATCATGCTATTTCAAACCATTATGTTACTCATGTCAATTTGGTTATATGTGGACCAGGGGATTCTTACAAATCACCTTACACAATTTGGGATCTCATTGTATGTATAAAATCATAGGAATAATTGTGTAATAAGGTAACTTCGAGAGTAATTGAGAGAAGTGTTAGCAAGATAAACAAGCATTAAACTTATGCCTTTGACTTCATGATGATATAACTCATTTTTTTTTAATAAGAAAATCTAGTTTTCAAGATTCTATGCGATATTATTAATTTATCAGTCATGTATGTTGGACAATTGAGAGGGGGGGGTGAATCATTTGTTACTAAGATTAAACAATTATGCCCATTTTAAACATTTACAGAACACTCAATGATGATTACAATAATGTAGGGAAGTAAGAATTAGAATATTCAACATCAATCACACACATGAAATATGTAAATTCTAACCTTGTACAATATCTACTGCAAACTGATATTCAAAAAAGAATAGAGAAGATACAATGGCAAATACAAACATTACACAGAGATTTTTCACCTGGAAACCCAAACCGGGAAAACCAACATATATTATATTCATACCTTGTGTTACATTGTTTACAATACGATATACATATAGGAGCCAACGGCATCCAAAACCCTAACCCAATGACCTGGATTAGTCTAAAACCCTAATTCCTTACCCGGAAATAGAAAACCATCGGAAAAAAACCTTGTGTCGAAAAACCACCTAATATCATGTGGTCTTGGAAATATGTCGTCCCGGAAAAATGTCGTCCCAGAAATATGTCGTCCCGGAAATATGTCGTCCCAGAAATATGTCGTCCCAGACACTACTACTCGTGCAAAGAATATAACACATACCCAACATTCTCCCACTTGTTGTTTTCTTTGCACACAGGGGGTTACAGGGTTACATAGTCAACAATCCAGGGCAGCAATGCCCATGGATCCTCTACACCAAGAGAAC
>ML791420.1:195346-222114 GCA_009831015.1 Picea engelmannii
ATTTGGGTTTTGGATTCTTCATTTTAATCTTGTTGACCTCATCAACACTCCCAGTACTATTAATAGTAACTGGTTTCTTAGAGCCAACATCTGATGTTGTTGGGGCCTTTGTCCTTTTCGAGTTCTTCTTCTTCTTCTCTTTCCATTTCTTCTTCTTCTGATCAACCTGGCTAATTGCTTTAGAGATTTCACTAGGCGAAGAAGGAGAAATGGAAGGAGACTTGATAGACGAAGAAGGCGAAAAGTCGACATGAGGTTGATGTGTGGGTGGTGTATTGACATCCAAAGTATTAGGTGCAACTGAAACATTAGGAGGATTTGGAATCACCGGAGTGGGGAACAACCAAACTGGTAATCCGATAGTGAGTCCTGGAAGACTCAGTGTGGCAACATATGGAGGACCAAAGTTTCCAAATGAAGGAAAAGTATAAGGTTCCCCAGGAGAAGGGGTTCCTCCATTGGTACTCCCAAGATTCGATGCCATTAAAACTAACTCAACCTAAGGTCCACTAAGTAAAACAAACAACACACGCTAAGAATCTGAGAAGCAAACAATCAAACAAACCTTCCTATGATGAGACCACTAGTTGGTGATGAAATCCAACGTCATGAGATCAAAATAGGAAGGCGCGGGGATGGAACAGGTGAATTAGTTACGTTGGCGACCTGCTTAATGGACTTATGCCTTGGTGCAAGATTCCACGTAGTAATTGTGGATTTACCCTCCAAGGAGCTCGAATGAGTTTGACCAACGTCTGTTCCAGGTACAGTGAGACTTCCCTTCACCATCACCTTATGTGAGACCCTAAAGATTGTGGCTACTAAGGTCACCAACTCGTAGTCAGCCCCTGGGTGGGTATAGTCGACAATCCAGTTGGAACGTATGGGTAGGATAACAAGTCCGAAATAAACTTGAAAGGGTCCCACACATAATCGTGGGTATACCTTCCAGTGACCCCCAATATACGATCCGACCACTACAAACAGTTGGGCCATGGAGGGATAATCTTCATAACTCACCCAAATGCGACCTCGTGTGTAACCCCTGTGTGAGAGGGGGATCCCAACAAACCAATACGACAATTGTACTTGACTCTCCCTACCGCAAGATACTAAGTTTGTTTGATAGCTTTGGAAAGTTATCCTTTCAACCTATTCCAAAGACCTACACCTTAAACTAATGTAGGTTTGCTAACAAAGATGTAAAAATTCTGATAAATTTTAGTTAAGCGTTGATTTTAATGGTTGTTGTTTACTCAGAGGGTGTATGCAAGTGAAATTGATGGAATGATGACTCAATTCCCAAAAATATGCATGAAATATGATAAGCAATCGTTTATTTTCAATGAATAGCTATTTAAGAGAAAGAGGAAGAGTCATTTTCACTATCAAACACTTGATAAGGAATGCCCTCAATCAATTTTGTTCTCAATCAAATCCAATATAATGCTACAACAATTCAGAAATGCAAACTAATATGAAAACTAATCACTAAGATGTACTTTTGTCGTTTCTACGCAAATGATAATCAATTCAATGCAAAATTTCTCCTGCCAACTACCCTTTCAGATCAAGGAGATTCAGACAAGTAAACGTAGATTTCGCACAAACAACACACCCTTTTGCAATCAAACAAGAGAAAGAAAATCAAAAACGAAAAAGGAAGGAGAAAAAAAATTAGATCATATGACCTCAAAGAACCAAATGAGAAGAGGCACAGACTTCTGGTGTCCTTCACTAGAGTTTTCGCTCAGTCGGATAGGAGAGAAGAAAGCGGAGGATTGATTTTAAGCTCTCAACAACAAAAACTCAAAAATAATGAAGAAGGACATAAAATATGAACAACAAGGTGTTTACTTCTCAGGAGGAAGCATGTCAAAGGTCAAAGGAAGGATCATTGAATCACAAAGCATCTCAGCAAGTGAAGAAACAAGGTTTGGACCTCCAAAAAATGCAATTTTGAAGAGATTTTTTTGAAAAAAAGGTCTGGCGCTCTTGTGTAAGGGACACCAGGGCATTATAACACATTATCCATCATCATAAGGGAGCACTGACACTCTGCTAACAAGGCAGGGGAGCGCTGGAGTCCTAAAGCTTAGAAAAAGGTCCAAAAATCCAAAATTTCAATCAAATTTTGACAATCAGCTGTAGTGTGATGGGGTAAAGAGTCAATCAGCAAGTGCAATCAGATAAATAGGGTGAACAAGGTCTGAAAACAAACAGATTTTAAGGCAAGGTCTATGAGGAAAAATCAAAACCAAAAGTTTCGATTCGATCCCCAGTGGAGTCGCCAGTTTCTGTTGAAGGAAAATCTCCCTGCGGACAGGTAGATCTCCTCAAAGAGCTAGACTCTTAACTCTAAGACAGAAAGTGCTTATCATGGTCACTGACTTCCTTTTATATCTAGGTGGACTAGTGTGAGAGAAGGGAGGAGAAAAGAAGTACCTTTTACCGGCATTTGTCCCTGCACGCTCTGAGTTGAGCTCCAATCTTTCGCTCCTCGATGGATCCTGTAGAAAAACAAAGTACGACCACTTCCTACTCTATCAAGATTAGTCCAAAATAGGTCTATCTACTAAAGAGACAAATTCATGTGAGATTGAACACGAATTAGAAAGAAACAGGCCAAGCAAATTATATTAATGAGGACAAAACATTGCTTACAGCCGTAGATTGATTGCAGCAGTTTTGGCACGTCCTCCTTGTCTAACCCATGCTCGAAAGATCCACGATATGAATGATGATAGCTTCACTAATTGCTCCCTATGAGATAATAGGTCCCTTGCTTCCAAATCACCTCTATTCCATCACCACTTATAAGATCATAAGTTTGGTGCGATTCTCTCTTTTATGTCCTCCTTTCACCATGAGAAAGCTTACTTATATAGCCTTGGAGAGGCTTTAACCACTTGAGATATCCTTGGGGAAGTTTGAGGATTTTCCTCCTTCAGTTGAGGATCTGCGCTAAGATCATGGCTGGAGTAGGGATTCAAATCTAAATGCATTCCAAGAATGAAAGGATCCTTCCCCCATTCATCTCAACAACTTAAGTACTGCTTAGAATAGGCAACGCTCCCTCAAAAGGGCCATCAGAGTGTTGTAGCACTTCCTAGTAAGATTAAGGGGGGCGCCAACACTCCTGAAATCAATAGCACTCCTCCAAAAGGGCCAAAGGAGCTTTATAGCGCTCCCAGATAGTGTAAGGGGGAGCGCCAGCACTCCCAGAAGAGGTATAGGGGAGCGCTCCCCTCCAAAAACTCAGTTTTTGGAGTGCTTTCAGATGGCAAAAGGTTTATAAGCCTGCTAACTCATTTCTCCTCTTCCAAATCAAATGTTTGAGGTGTTTCAAGTGTCCTTCTCATGTCATTATAGGCATGACATAGGCATCATGGCAGTTTGCTTTATTTAACACTTGCGACACTTGTGAGCAAAGTGTGACACTTGCGACCCTTGTAATGATGACACTTGCGACACTATCAAAGTGAGTATTTTTTATGTGTAACAGTTATATTTCCTACTTTGTATGGTTTACATGCAGAATCTTGTGTCTTTGATAATTTTGGAAGATATTTTATTGCCTCAAGTTTTTTGAGCTTGATTAAGTGGTCAAAGTTTAGATGTCCAAATCTCCTATGCCATAACCAACCTTCATCATGTTTTCTTAGATGACACTCTTCTCTATCTTCTTTCAGCACACATGCATTATCATCTATCCTTATGCTTTTAGCCACAACTTGTCCTAAGTTTAAATTATTTACCTTACAATATTTGGAAGTGAACACCTCTTCACAGCCTCTATCACACATTTGAATGACACTAAGAAAATTATGTTTCAGACCATCTATAAGCATAACATCCTGGGCATCTCCTTTGCCATTACTCAAACTCATCATCTCTTTACCCTTGATTTTACCTGGTTCATCATTTCCAAAGGTCACATTTCCTATTTTGATTTTACTTATAGACAAAAGCTTATCCTTGTCTCTAGTCATGTGCTTGGAACATCCACTATCTATATTCCATGGGTCTTTTTGTTTTTGAGATGAAAGTACTTGACCACATTTTTCATTATCTTTCTTTTTCCATGTGCTGACATTTCTAGCTAAGAGCTTTATCCTTGGATCTTCTTTGTAATTATTTAGATGGTAGTTTGCAGCTTTGTGGCCGAAGTTATGATAGTTATATCATTCAATCTCATCATTCAATAGGTCAAGGATATTGGTGCAACGTTGTCTACTCATTGGTTGTTTAGTTCTATGTTGCAAAGATTGTTTATTTCCGACCTCCTCAGTTGCATGTCTCTAAACTTAATCTAACAATTTGCAATATTATGACCAAAATTAGAGTAGTAAAAACAGTAACCATGGAAGAAAATTTGGTACCTGAAGGATGGCCCTCTTCTTGGCATTTTTTGCTCCATCTTCTGATATCTTTGTTTTTTTTATCATGGATCATCTTTTCTTTATTATATTTTGGTGACAGAGTACTCACATGGTCTGATTGTCTACTGACTTGGAACTTGATCATCTTTACTGGCTCTTTGCTTTCTAGATGTTTGTTGTTTGAACCACTTACATAACCTAAACCAGTCTTCAACAAAGGAGATCTCTATTTGCTCAGGAATGTCGTTTAGTTCTGTTGAGGCTTTAATGTTTGGAATATTTTGGAGATACAATACCTTAAACTTCTCCATCTCTTTTCTGGTTTTTACTACCTCTTCTTCCAAGGCTTCACATATTTCCTTCTTCTATGATAAATGTTGTTTCATAGTGTCCTCTATTTTCTTTGCCTCTTCTAACTCCATTTTTAGCAGGGCAAGGTCTTCATCAGGTCTTTTACCATCCTTTTCAAACTGAATCAACAACTGTTTTTGTTTTCTCTTCTTAAGTCTGAGTCTGTCAATCTCTTCTGAAGCACTGATTAGTTCACCTTCCATATCAACCACAACTTCTTCATCATTAACATGACTTCTTGATATTTTATAATCATAATCCTCTTTGGCCATAAGTATAAATTCATTAACCTTATCTTTACAAGAAGAGTCACTATCTGTGTCTCCTAAAGAGTCATCATTGTTTACACATAAAATAAAAAAACTTTTTATAAAATCTCTTGGAATTGTACTTCTCTTCACCTTCAGAGTTCTGGTCCTTCTTCTTGTGTGGACACTTAGATGCAAAGTGACCTATCTTCATTTCATATGCAATCAACATTCCTAGAAGTTGATCAAAAGGTAGAACTTTTAGAACATTAATTTCTTCTATAGTAGAGACCTTTGGGTTGAACCTATCTGGCAGAGATCTCAAAATTTTTTGAAATAAAGAGGCTTCCTTAATTTTTTCACCAAGCCCTTTCATTACATTTACTAGTTTTTCAATTCTTAGAAAGTACTTCTCAACAGTTTCATCCTCTTTCATCTTTAGCTGTTTAAACTGTAATCTATAGGTTTGAAGCTTGGCATCCATTACCTTCTCATTACCTTCATAACTGCTAATGAGTTTGTCCCACATTTCTTTGGCAGATTCTAAGTGTATAACTTTTACAAATTCTTCTTCTAAAATCCCACTTAGAATAGCATTCATAGCCTTAGCATTGAAGCGGAATTCTAGCTTGTCATCCTTAGAATATAGTACAACTGGCTTTACATAACCAGTCTCTACCACATTCCAGACATCTACACCTAAAGCCATTATGTAGGTTCTCATCCTACCTTTCCAGAAGGAAAAGTTTTTCCATTGAACAAAGGGACCTTGTTGGTTGAAGTTCCTTCATGGATAGTCATGTTTAAGCTCTAGGATTTTCCCTTAAATAAAGGGAACTGGATTTGATACCAATTGTTGGACAACTGAAGGGGGGGGGGGTGAATCAATTGTTACCGAGCTTAAAAAATTATGCCCATTTAAAACTCTTTACAGAATATTCAATGATGATTACAATAATGTAGGGAAGTAAAAAATAGAATATTCAACATCAATCACACACATGAAATATAGAGAGACAAATATTCCTGAGGAAACACATAAAGGGAGAAAACCTCTTCTTCTTGATATGATAAGTAGTCTTTATTTTCTGTACATTATCATTCTTATGAGCACCAACTCCTTTTGAGGCTACCATTCATTAACCTTATCTTTACAAGAAGAGTCACTATCTGTGTCTCCTAAAGAGTCATCATTGTTTACACATAAAAAAAAAAATCTTTTTATAAAATCTCTTGGAATTGTACTTCTCTTCACCTTCAGAGTTCTAGTCCTTCTTCTTGTGTGGACACTTAGATGCAAAGTGACCTATCTTCATTTCATATGCAATTAACATTCCTAGAAGTTGATCAAAAGGTAGAACTTTTAGAACATTAAGTTCTTCTATAGTAGAGACCTTTGGGTTGAACCTATCTGGCAGAGATCTCAAAATTTTTTGAAATAAAGAGGCTTCCTTAATTTTTTCACCAAGCCCTTTCATTACATTTACTAGTTTTTCAATTCTTAGAAAGCACTTCTCAATAGTTTCATCCTCTTTCATCTTTAGCTGTTCAAACTATAATCTATAGGTTTGAATCTTGGCATCCATTACCTTCTCATTACCTTCATAACTGCTAATGAGTTTGTCCCACATTTCTTTGGCAGATTCTAAGTGCATAACTTTTACAAATTCTTCTTCTAAAATCCCACTTAGAATAGCATTCATAGCCTTAGCATTGAAGCAGAATTCTAGCTTGTCATCCTTAGAAGCTAGTACAACTGGCTTTACATAACCAGTCTCTACCATATTCCAGACATCTACACCTAAAGCCATTATGTAGGTTCTCATCCTACCTTTCCAGAAGGAAAAGTTTTTCCATTGAACAAAGGGACCTTGTTGGTTGAAGTTCCTTCATGGATAGTCATGTTTAAGCTCTAGGATTTTCCCTTAAATAAAGGGAACTGGATTTGATACCAATTGTTGGACAACTAAAGGGGGGGGGGTGAATCAATTGTTACCGAGCTTAAAAAATTATGCCCATTTAAAACTCTTTACAGAATATTCAATGATGATTACAATAATGCAGGGAAGTAAAAAATAGAATATTCAACATCAATCACACACATGAAATATAGAGAGACAAATATTCCTGAGGAAACACATAAAGGGAGAAAACCTCTTCTTCTTGATATGATAAGTAGTCTTTATTTTCTATACATTATCATTCTTATGAGCACCAACTCCTTTTGAGGCTACCACCTCTGTTTTAAAAGTAGTAACTTGTTGAGAGCACCAACTCTCTGGTTTCTCTAGAACCCACTAGAAGGAAGCACCAAATCCCTTTGTGTTACAATACCAACTGGATGGAAGAACCAACTTCTAGCCACAGAGGAACCAACCTATACAAGCTGCAACTTACTGAGAGAACCAACTTTCTTGATTCTGTAGCACCCATTAGAAGGAAGCACCAACTCCCTGAGTGTTCCATCACCAAATGGATGGAAGCATCAAATTCCATTTACACAGGAACCAACTTGTATAAGAGAGAACAATAGTTATCCCTTGTACCACCCTACCACCCTGGTTTTTCTGGCTGGAACCAGATGGAAGCTACAACTCCCTGTGTTCAAGCACCCACTTGAAACTATGAGGAAAACAGTCCTCCCTAGCACCAGCCTACCACTCTGAGATATAAATCTATGTTACTAAAATTTATTATAGTGATACAGTATTTATCAATGACTTACTAGTCTCATCATTGTTCTACTACACTTATCTTCTTTGCCTGCATTAGTGTTTTCCTGCTCGCATCTACTTGTGATTTCTATTCTTTTGCTTTGTCTCTACATGTGCACCTCATCTTTCTCTTCATCTCTTATATATGAATTTTGTTCTATGTCTTTCTTATGTGTTTTATGCTCTGTGCACCATTGCGATTCTCTGCACTACGCCTCTTTTGTGCACTTCATCTCCTGAGCACAGCCTGCTTCTTCTTTTTTGCGTATATTTATCATGCAAAGTCCTTTTCCAAATCATACACACAACTCTTTGTCCTCTCAGACGATTATACCGAGTCTTTTCTTCATCATTGGTCATTATCCTCAGATTCTTTGGCTTCTCTGGCAGTTATAGTCTTCAACACTTTTCCATCTATCAATTGTCTCTATGATGAGTCTTCATTCCATTGGGAGTTACCTCATGACTCTTCATCTCCTCTGGCGATCACCCTGAAGCTCTTTGAATTCTCTAATAGATACAATCACTCTGTTCTAGTAGTTACAGAGAGAACCTCCACACACTCATCCCTTTGGTGCCTTTTTCCTTCCTGAGAAAACTTCACAGTGGGTGCTAGCTTTTCTGGCTAAGCCCCTTCCTTTCACATGACCATGAGCTATGATCAGATGTCTATCCAAAAGGCTCTTCATGACTTCACGTTTCAAATTTTCTGCTGCAACTCACCTTGATTCTCCCAACTCCTGAAATCTCGAGGTGGAGCCTAGTGACATGATAGCTCCTCCCTTAACCTTCGTTGATGTGACCATGGATGTGACCAAACGCCTATTCAAAGGGCGCTTCCCAATCTCAGTCTAGTGAGCGCTAGCTCCATTTCTCGATATGACCTTCGGTGATGATCTCATGTGACTACGCGATTGTGGGCGCATCGAAAGGTGGTTTGAGGCCAACCCGCCTTTTGCCCTGCAATTCACCATAGATCTCCACATGTTGTTTCTCCAAAACCATGGTTTCGATTGTAGCCTGCCTTCAATATTTAAAGTTCGCGCACGTTCAATCCCCATAATGTGATGGGACCATCGATCTCATGATATTGACGGTGTTCTTGAACTGATGGATCAGATCTAACCTTATTAAATAAACTGCTATGATTTATTGTCTTTTCCTTCCTTCTTTCCTCCATCCATGCGCGATCCTTATTCTCATTGACCAAGTGACATGTGGTCCTCCAAACCAATGAACGAGATCGATTTCACCTTTCGTTCTTCGGGAGTCTTGATTCTCAAACTCTACTTGCTCCCAGAGCATTTCACCCAGAGTCCACGATATAACGACGTGTGGTCTTCTCTAATCAACGATCACAATCCCTTCGAGTATTCGGGGTTCGGAAATATCAACTTTCCAACCTTTCAACCTTCCTTTTCTTGTTCCTAGAGCTAACAATCCACTGACGTGTGTCCCTTTCAGATCAACGGTAGCGATCATTTCTCATCTATGGACTTAAAAACTCTCAAGTCTCAACTTTCACTGTAGTATGACCAACGATTGAGAATACTGCTGAAGTGATCTTCATATCAGATGACTTATGTCCACTTCGGGTCTTCAGGACTTCACCCTTCAGGTCTTCGTGACTTCGCAACCTTTCAAATTTCCTGAAGCAGATTTCTTTGAATTAGATTGGATGGTTGATCTATTATTTTCACAATGAACGATTCTCTTTCACTTCGGAACTTTGGTGTTCGTAACTTTCAACCTCTGTAGTCTTTCGGCCTTCCGAAGTATCTTTCGCCGAAGTAGATCAGACGATCGGATTTTATTTGCATGATGAACGGTTCTCATTTACTTCGGTACTTCAACTATTTTAGTTATGATATCCTTCCACTATATTAGATCGACGGTCAATAATTATTATGAAGTGGTCTTCATATCAGACGTGTCGTGTCCACTTCGAGACATTGGCATTCGGGACTTTAGGACTTTGGGCAAGTGTTGTTGGTAAAATTCTCAATGTAAATCTCCCGGAGTGACGTAACTTAATTACATCACTTTTTGACATGGCACAAGCCATTTTCCTATTAACACTTGTCATCACCTAATTATGCCATGTGTACTTGCTGACGTGGTCTGCTAACGTGGTCTGCCACATGTCCTTGCTGACATAAGTCTCCCTCACATCCTTGTTGATGTGGTCTGCCACATGTCCATGATGATGTGGTATTTTGACGTAGATCTCCCTGATCTAACAATCATCGTATGTTCTCCATATCCGATGGTCCTTACTCATTTCAGATTTCCAGCTCTCCAGGCTTCGGGTCTTTGAAATCTCAAAATAAAAAATCTTGAGGTGAGATTTTTCCATAGCGTAACCTCCTCGCAACTTTAGACCTGAACTAAATGTTGTTCTTCGATCATGTTCTTAGATCGATAGATCGATCTATCCATGGTGCTTATTTTCTATCTTATCATGTCCTTCCACTTAGAATGATCCAATGGTTGTCGGGTTTTTGGGTATTTGAATTCTCAACCCTTTTTGTCCCCCTTATCCTATACTTCACTTGATTTGATTGGACAATTGTTGGTTATCTAGATCATTGATCCAACTACCACTGTCACTCTCTCTCCCGAGCTTCTGATCTCACCGATGTAGAAGGTTTTATAAGTGTTCAAGGGTCTCAAAATTTTCTCCTTCTACAAGTCTTGATGACTTTGGTCCTCGTCTGTGTTTTTGAAAAATTCCATCTCTCCTGAGCTTTGGAAATGAAGTTAAACTCGACCCTAGCACACACTTGCGCTCTGCATACAACTCTGCGTTATTCCTCCTGAGCTTGATTCCTTCTGCAAACTCACAGATTCTAAGGAATATTGTGCACTCTCCTTGCTTCCTTCATTATAACCTCTGGCTATCTAGAAATTCCAACTCTATGACCTATGCTCGTCCTCTCGAGCTTGTAAAAAACAATTTCTGATGGTCTTGTCATTCCCGATCCTATGATTGTTGCTTTCCTATTTTTCGTCATTTATGTCAATATGCCAGTGTCATTGTTGTTCTTACCATCAGTGAAAAGAACACTTTTCCTATCAACATGCCAAAAATGTAGTCTCTCTTAGCAATGAGAGACAAACTGGGAGGGCCCACTAGTTCAATTCTGATTGCCTTCTTGTTCAATAGAAATAGAGGTAACCATTTTCTTTTTTGTTGGTTTGCAAGTTCTGCAATTTGTAGCAGTGTTCAATTGTCAATGTATCATTACTATAAATTCTTTCCATCCTTGTTATAATTATAATCTATACTGATATTATATTTTGAGACTACAGGTGATTACAGTGTGTGTGTGTGTGTATTCTAGTTTGCGGGGATATTCCATTCATAATATGAATATGCATAACAACTCTATTTTGGTTTGAATATTTACAGTACTTAGCACTCGTCTTGTTTTATCACTGTTCCACATGTCTTTTAGATAGAACAATCAGTAATGCTTTGATGTGATTATTGTGTGATTTTGTATGGACTAATCCTTGTCCCTTTCTCTATATTCCTTTGTAAGTAGATTGTTTTAATAATGATATGATTCTTTAGGGACTGAACGCTAAGATTGGATTTGTTTGTTATGTGAACACTATGAACCCAATAGTGAAAGAAACATCATTGGTGCCATTAAAACCCTACACTTTTACCTAGTGGATTTTGTCCCTTCAGTACTGAGTGAATATTTTATCTCTATGTATTTAAACCCTTCTTGAGTATTTGCTTAATCACAAGAGAAGGATTCACTTGTAATATTTTCTCTAAGAATTTATTGCACGAACATTCAACCTCATTTGAATGAAATATTGAAACATGTGCCAGTAGAGAACTACTTTTCTACCCAGTGAATCACATTCCTTGTGACTTAGATGCTTGATTTTGAATGCGTTCATTTCCATAGGCCATATAGTTGTTTAATATTTCTATCATTTTCCTAATATTTTCATTTCCTGTGTCTTCATATAATAATCTTACAATTCCCTGGGTCTTCCATAAGAGATGGATAAGATGTGCCTTGAGATATCATGTTTGGAGATCATTTATCACAGCCTTAGTGAGGAAACTAGGGATATAATAACCTTCCCACAGTATGTAGCCTATAGAAATCCCCATTGGAGCGAAGAGGATATTTTACATGGGATCATCATAGTAGATAAAAAGAGAAAATAAGCAGATAGATGGTGGGAAGAACATAAAATCCCCACACCCATTAGGAGCACAAAACCTTGTTATAGTTGCAAGGGACCATGGGAACTAGATCATAGGTCCAGGGGTAGGGACCAGAAGCACAATGTTGAGGCACACTATGACAGTGATGATGAGATGTGTGAGGATGGAGTGATATATGATGATTTGGGACAGTCTGATGATGATAGTGACTCTTGCACAGAGGCTAGTGACAGTGACTCTTGTACAGAGGATGATGCTACTAGCATGCTTGAGGAGGATGATGACCCTTGTGTAGTGGATAGGCAGCTGGATGGACAGGACGATAGCACTAGTGTCTCAATAGACATATCACATACTACTGAGGACCTTACTCCTCAACAAAGTGGTGACACTAGTGAGGAGACACATGTGTTAGAACCTAGAGCTGATGATCTTCCCATGATGGTCGTGACACATATGTCATCCTTCCAGACACCTCTGATAGCCACGTCATCTGAGGAGGTAAATGGCATGTCAAATAGGGTTGATGAGCCTTGTGTGAGGGATGCACACCATAGAAATGTAGATCCATTGATCTAGGAGGAGATATAGGGAGTATAGACAGGGGACCTTACGCATACAGATCATCCAGAGGAGATTGAGTCATAGTTTTTGGAGAATCCATTAGTTGAGCAGACTGTGGGTGTTGAAAGGTTGATGGGACACTCACTTCCAGGATAAACCTGAATTGATGAGGATGCACTCTTTAGAAGTGAGGATGACCATGGAACATGTCTAGATACATCTACACATGATCCAGGTGTAGATGATAGTAGCAGGGTGAGTGCACAGGAGGATATGGTTGCTCATACAGGATACAATGTGATTCATAGGGTGATAGAACCTAGTGGTGGGGTGCAGTGGCATACATGAGTACCCAGCAGCACAGTAGACAGTGGAAAATCCAGCACGTTATCTTATGCAGAGGGTGTTTTTGGGGACTCCATAGTTGACACTAGCAGGGATGACAAAAATAGTGAGGGATATGAGGTGGCACCTTAGCATGATCATGATTAGGATCCACACTACTTAGCAGCACAATTGAGATTCAGTGAGGCTATGATCATGGAAGCCACCAGGCCCAGTGATGACATGCATGCATTGATGGAAGATTTTTGATGGAGAGGGTCAGTGGCACATGGTAGTTTAGATGAGGGAATTACCATGGATGATTTTCATACTCTCAAGGAGAGAGTATATGTGATGAGGATCGACTACCGAAAGTTGTTGACTGATAGGGACTACTTATTGAGGATTGGTGAGATGTATCATGAGGCTCTGAGGGAGCTGGATTTGGAGGTAGACAGACTTACTTAGGAGTTGGAGAGAACTTGGGGATTCTTGAGAGGCACACATAACGCCCTTCAAGAATCAGAGTCTAGATCAGATGAGTCTCTTGAGGAGATTTGTCAGAGATCCACTTCATCTGTATTAGTGGACACTCAGATGTATCAGTTAGTCACATTGATAGAGGATGTTGGTGATCTAGCAAAGGAGCACCAGTTGATGGAGGACACTTCCATTGGTGTTCCGAGATAGGTTGACCTTCATATAGAGGTTGATCCAATAGTACGCCCAGGATATGTGATGCAACATGAGTCTACAATAGACGTCATGAGTATGTTGGAGAATACATTGATGAGTGATAACTCATAGAGACTTGTCGAGATGTATGATGGGATTCATAGGGATGTATGGCCATGTAGGGAGGAGACACATTTAGGGGAGCATACATATGTCACTCCTTTGCAGCAGCCCATAGTTGTGAGAGATCACCTTCACCATTTCAGCAGGTGAATGAGAGATGAGAGATGGAGGTTGGTTGAGAAGCAATTAGAGGAGTTACTTCCGATTGTACCTGATGATTGGGATTTAGTGATGGCTACAGGCAAGCAGTTATCATGGGTATCGGTAGATGTACTTTTGGTCGAGTCCTTGGGACTGACCAAAGTAGGTGATATTTTTCAGCCCTACAGTCAGCTACAGATGTTTTTGTTATCCCTTCTTGACACATTTATCATTGACAACAACATGAGGAGAGATAGACAGTGGAAGAGGGAATGGAGAGTGACTAGGCCGAGACCACCTGACAGGATTACTTCTACGACATACAACATATCAGAGATGGATCATCATGAGCAACCAACTGAGATTTGGTGCGTTATGGTGAGCACCATAGGCCAGGTGATAACAAATGAGCATAGGGGGCTTCCGACAGTGATTATTCTAGCACAGAAGAAGCTAGCAGAGAGTGGAAGTGATAAACTTCCAGGTTTTCCATGGGACCTGAGGGTTCACTTGGTTAGTAGGATGTTTCACTACATGATGACCCAGGTTGTGCCAGAGAGCCACGTACACCACCAGGGGTTGATTTGGAGAGATCATGCAGGCTTTTGTCCGATAGAGTGAGGTAGATTTTCACTCTTGATCAGCATGATCAGACATAGAGGTGGGTGGACAAGTACTACTACTTCTACAGGGACATTATTACAGGTACAGTTTCTGGACAACAGGTCCAAGGGCCACAGAGATTTCATCTTGAGGATCTAGTATACATACAGCGAACAATCAGGCAGGGTCACCATAGTGTAGTGTCAGCATGAGGATCTTCGACAGAGGATAGCATGGGACCTAGGGATTGCAGGGTTGAGAATTTCATTGACTGAAAGGGACAAATGGACCTTTGTAGGGGAAAGTTTTCCTAACTTTCCATTGAGCTTCCATGTGGAGGAGAGCACATCGCTTGAGGGCGTCTCACGGAGTTCTTGCAATACCTCATTCTGGCATTAGAATGTGCAATTGATGAAGGCTGTGTGGATCTTGGTAGATACTTGGAGGATGGAATTATTCCAAGATGAGGCTATGTGTCATATGCAGGAGACTTCCGGAGTTGATGTATGTCAGGACTTTGCATCCCAGGAGCTAGTAGTTCATGACTTGATATGGGACCCAAGGCGCAACATGTGTGATTGTTCATCTTTGGAGGGGTTCTACTATGTATCCCATAGTTGGACATGGGATCCTGGAATTATACTTGAGGGGATTCAGTTATTGCTTGAGGACAAGAAATTTTCTAGCAGGGAGGACTATAATGTCCCCACTTTGGGACATCATCATAGTGCAGGGGTTTATGATGACCAGAGTAGCCAGATGGGTATTATAGAGATTACAGGAGTTACTGAGAGGCATTGTGGGGTCAATCTCGCATTTCCCATCATATTCCATCATTATGAGACATTCTGCATAGGTTAGATTTGGTTTTGTTGCATTCTGATGATTTCCATGATTTTGACTATTTTGAGCTATAAGTCAATTGAATTCACTTAATAGGTCATTTTGGGCACATTACTTGGAGGAACCTCTCAATGTAATAGATCATTGGAATCGGGAGAAGCAATAGTACAGGATGGGATGGTGAGAAGTGACTTTCAGTGGCTAGGGAAGCCACAAGTAGAGATAAGGAGCTTTTCAGAGGTAAAAAGGTCAATTAATTAATTAAAGTGATTTAATTAATTAATTAAAGTGATTTAATTAATTAATTAAAGTGATTTAATTAATTAATTAAAGTGATTTAATTAAAGTGATTTAATTAATTAATTAAATATTACTAAAATGAAAATCACTTTGGAGGCACAAGGTGAGACAAAAATTATAAAGGAAAGGCAAGGGCCTCTACTCATTCATTCATGTATGATAATCTTTTGATATCTGGATTTTAGCTAGTGAGCCCAACATTGGGGGTTTTGAGGGTTTTGACTTAACAAACCCTAGAGGATGATTTAGTGGTGAAATATTCCACCTAGCTTGTCCCAAGATTGGTCTCAGAGATGCAATATGCTCCCACACCATTCTAGTTCTAGATCTACTCAGTTGTAGGAGGATTATACATCAGTTACATGTGTAGATAGAGAGAGGGTGCACCGGTTGAGGGTTTCCAGCAAGATGCACACACCATCCATTGAGGGAGGATTCATGCTAGCTGAGGAGAAGAGATTTCAGGAATTCCAGGTATTGGGTTTTCCTTGCAGGTGTCTTGGCATCATTCTTGGTTGTTTCTGAAGGCATTTCAACGAAGGGTTTATTTGTATTGAGATTGGGATGATTTCCCAAGAGGAGGGTGCACCATTTCTTAGAGGGTGGCTAGATCTAAGGTTCTAGCAGGTCCTTTGATGATTTGAGCACTTGGGTTTCCATTGCAGCATCTTGATCTATCATTCTAGCCAATTTGTGGATCCATAGGAGGTCTCTAGGAGAGAGGCCAAATTATTAGGGTTTCAACCATTCAGGAGGGCGTACCACACATTGGAGGAGATTCATATCCATAGGGTTTGAGAGGGATCTTGGAGATTTGGGAACCTGGGTTGTTCTTTCCATCACCCGATCTACTGTTTGGCATCTTTCTTGGGGTGATTGGACACATTTGGCAATAGGGTCGAATTGTTGAGGAGCTTCAGCATTCCAGCAGGACGTGGCATCATGCAATTAGGGTATCTTCACTTCATACAACCAGATCTACCTTGGCATTGGTCTTCATCTCTTATACATCCTTTGGAGGCTTATTTTGTATTGTCGGGAGGTTCTGTAGCAGCTCATACTTCTATCTTGGAGCCATCTGTTGAGCATTTTAGATCGGCATCTTCATTGTAGCAGGTTCCTCTATTTCACAAATAAAATCATATTTGAGATGTTTTGGCTTGTCTATCATATTTCATATGGTTGAGGTATGTTCCATGATTGTATCTTCCTATTATTTTCTGCAACACACATATAAACAGATCAGTAAAACCCTAAACGTAGCTATAAGAAAAGTGTTTGATGAAATACCACAACCAGAAAAAGACTTAAAGACACCCAAAACCGTGATGATCCTGGCATAATGGCTTGGGATCATTACACTCTCCATGATGACTGGAATAATAACCTATCGGAGGAGTATCTCTAACTTGTATTATTGGGACAAATCCTATGAAAGATAAAACCTAACTGTATGATTAGAACTCAAAAGGGTGTCGTGTTCGAGGGAAACAATAAATATTTTCCATAATGCAAAAACTAACCCACTTCCCTCATATTTTCCCCCACCATGAATGATGATTACCTCTTTTTTTTTAATGAACTTGAGCAAGATAAAATATTCTCAATATAGCTCATCTTCGATGAGTCCCCAATCACATGCTTAACAAAACTGAATAAGGAGGGGTTTGATCCTAGATGGGTCCTTCATTGTATAATTTTACAAACTTGGAGAATGGAAACTCAATGGTTTTTTCACATTTAGAGAGTCTAAAAAGAAATTAAAGGAGACTTCAAGGGTGATATTTTTCATAAATTTAGTCCCATAATCCCGAAAAAGTATAAAACAATCGAAGGTAGAACTCTTCTAGCCAAGGTTGACTGGAGGATTCATTTTTTGTAATTAGTCCATATGGTCTGAAAAACGGTTAAAATTACAATGAATATATGCCATTTCAAATCATTTTAATGAGTTTGAAAGGAAACAATCTCATTCAGAAATCTTTTCATGTTTAGAGAGTCTGAAAAGAGCTTAAAGGAAACTCTAAAGTGTTCCTTTTTTGTATAGTTTTTACAATCCCGAAAAAGTGATAAAATTATACTCAGTAACTTATTCTCATGTATTTTGAGCATGAGAAAGAACAAAGAATAAAATCTTCTGGAGAGAATGAGTGGCATGCAACTAAGTTCCAATGGGCGAAATGACGCCTAAGAAATGACTGTAATAAGGCGTAGCAAGTAGGCATGGAAAGAGAGGACCAATCGCAACAACGTCTCTCTCTTGAGGGTAACTAAAAAATGGGAGCAACATGATGCGAATGACTAGAATCAAGCATAATTGCAATGACCATAAGAAAGTTAGATGGAAAATAACAATGAAGCATTATCAAGCGAAATCATTAAGCAAACAATAAGATGTTTTCTTGATTTTTTAACGAGCTTGAAAAAGAGAATGAACTATGCTCGAAGTGTATGCTTCATTTTTTAACGATCTTGAAACATAGAATGAAACTATTCTCAGGGTTGGTTTCATTTTTTAATGAGCTTGAAACCAAAAATGAAATATGCTCAGAATGATACCCATTGATGGGTTTCTTCCCAACATGATCTCCATAAGTTGGTACTTTAAGTGATACCCATTGGCGTGTTTTTTCCCAACATGATGTCCAAATGTTGTTACTTTTCCCCAGCATGATTGACAAAACCTAGTGGCTTAACTCCAACATGATGTCCATAAGCTAGAGACATGCCCCCCAAGCTTTGTTTCGCCCACCGACTATTCTTTTGCACCCAATTAGACTCCTGGCTAGTAATATGAATAGGTTTACCAGAGAGGGAGGAAGAAATAGGATCAAATGACACATGTGGAGTAAATAAAGGTTCAAGTACTAGATCTAGTGGAAGACTCGACTTAATTGGAGGGGGGTCTGTCTATTGATAAAAGAAATCTATCTGTATTGAACTAAGGAAAAATAGACATGCATATAATATGTATGAGGGGAATAGGACAAGTTATATCATATGGAAAGAAATGAATCACTTACAACTTTGATTTTGATGTTGTAATAGATCCTCCAATATCTCCTTTCCAACCCANCACCAAAGAATGGCCTCCATTATATAGGATTTGAGTTTTGATCAAATGAGGATTTGGCTTATCAATTTGGTTATCAGATTGGGATTTGTCTTTTCCTAGGATGGAGAGGACATAGATGACTCGAATTCTTGACCAAACCAGCTCAATCTTCTCAGATCTTATCTCTAAAACAAGGTCTAACTGGTTGCAACCACTTCATCGCTCCCATAGAATTGAGCACAGAGTGATAGTATCACTCCTCTAAAACTAAGCAAGGAGTTATGACAAGGGTTCATCCTCCTCTTCATATGGGCAAGGGAGTGATGATACTAAAAAATGGCCAATAAAGTAAGGTGAAATATAGTATTTTTGCCTTCAGATGATAGATTTCATGTCCAACATGTCTAGGGGTCAAGAAAAATATTCCCAAACGGTGTTGAAATTGTGAAACTTGGTAGTGCAAAAAATAAATGTGTAATGCCACCCTAAGAAGAAAAAAATTATGAAGGATGTAAATGATAATGAATTCATCCTTAGTTAATCTAGAGAGTTGTTGGAAGTTAATGCTAAGGTGAAAAAAATTATAATACTATGAAGGATATAGTGGAAAGAATGTATGGACACTCTTTTCACTTATGGTACACAATCAATCCAATGAATCCAAGAATCAAGTTATATTTAAACTACAACAAGTGTTTCTAAAGAAATTGTTACTAAGACATGTGAGAATTTTAATAGAAAAATCATATGATAAAAAAAAATAAAAATTTAGAAAGTATTATTGATAAACATGTTTCTCTATAATATGTATATACTAGTGCAAAATGGTGTCAAATAAATATTTATGTTATGTTTAATTTTATATAAATATTAATCAATTATTTATTATGTCTTTTATTTTTCGAGAAAATTGAGATAATTAAATATGTCAAATGAGATGATATCTAAGCATGTCAATACAGATGCCTGAAAAAATATACAAAGATATGGTTAAAGAAATAAGAAATATTGAATTGTATGAGGAGTTATCCCAAAAACAAGATCCATCAAATATATGTAATCAACAATTTTTTTATGTGTAATTAGAGAGTTTAATTGTCACATGAAATGTTAATTTTCAATTCTTTTCCTACAGTAGAAAATAAAATAAAACGGAATCCATTGAGCACATAAGATTGTACAACAAGAAGAAAATGGTTGACTGCCAATTTTGTAAGTACTTGTTTTTTGTTACTTTACATCTCATATTTGTTATAATGTTTATGTTTTAATTAATTCACAATCATCCATGGATGTTTTCTACTTGGTGATAATGTACAAAGAAGAGCTACCTGAATATTCAATGATTATTAATTTATATATAGTTTTTAGGTATGTGTCGGAGTACTGGGAGTTAATTAAACAATTTGATAGTGACTATGTTGTTTTTCTTCATTTTTTTATAATTAACGAAATGTCAATAAACATTTAATTATACCTCTACATGTCATGATGTATAAAAATCATAGAAAAAAAGGTATGGAGTGGACACACCAAAAAATATGTTGAAAGATGGAACTAAAAACAATCCAAAAGAATTTCATTGTTAGAGTAGGCCTTTTTATTTACACAATCATGTATATTACACTATATTGTTGATACTGAGAGGGAGGTGAATCACTATCAAGTACAATTTAAAAAATCTTTTCAACTTATACTTAAACCATTCAATTATATCCAATGAGCAATGAACAATAGTATAAGAGTTACAACAATACACCACAATACACCATGCACAATATATGAGAAATAATCAATAGTTATTGTTCAAGGGAAGTAATGACTTCCAAAGGTAGCTACAACTTCCAAATATAAAGGGAGGGATAAACCTCCAAGAGGAATATACAATACTCCAATATCAAGAGAGGGTTGATGGATCCATCATTTTCCCTTCCTTCCACCCAAGAATATATTAGAGATAATAAAACTTTACATTAAATCATCACCATCAACCAACCATCACATAGAGCCTGATAATGCTTCCTGAGACTTCTTCAACTTCTGTAATTATTCAATTAATAGAATAATATGATCCTGTAGATAATATTACTCAATGTATTCTTCGAAACTCCTCCAATTTTTACTCCTTGAAACCTCCCCAAAAATAAGTTATAGAAAGAATGGTAGACTTTATTCAATTTTGGTTTATTCAAGAGAGTGAACTTGTACAGAATGCCCCACACTCAATATTTAACATCAGATTCTGAAACTTGCACACAAGAAACTAAAGTCCGTACTATTTCCAATGAAATTTGTCCCACTTAATTTGGATTATCTATGAAGAGGTTATGACTGTTTTACCCAGAACACCTGTTTATTGGATAGCTTCGGGACTGGTCAAAAACCCTATCTTCCATAGAGTTTATATCCATAATTATATCGAATCAAGAGCTGAAACGATTACCACAGATACCTTGATATGTATTCTCAATACCATAACAATTTCACCATCTGAATCGTTCTAGAAAAAAAGTTATAGCTAAAATGGTAAGATGACCTGTAAATAACATACCTTAGAACACATCACCAAAAGACTTCATCCTCCCTTGAAATTAGGCCTTCTTTATTTTTGATTTCCTCTGAAATTCGACTTGTGTATCAAATGAATGTATAATTATATTTTTTTTATACCATTTATGTCATTTCCTTTTAACATTAGGGCCGACCTGAAACTTTCTTATTTTGTAATTCTTTTCTTTAATTATCTTCAGGACCTACATGTACTTCTTCAATTAACTTTGTCATCTTCAAAAATTCATTTTTCCTCGACCATGAGGATCCACGTGTTATGCCACCTACCACTGGAAACAACATGATGTATACTATCCATCCATGGGATTTGTTTCTGCATGTACATTGTCCTTAATGTCCAAATAACTTCATCAATCTTGCGGTCCAAAACCAATGACTAGGGTTGACATCAATGAAAACAACCAATATTCCAACATATATATGTAGATATACTCATCCCACTTTATTTATATGTTTTCATATGGAACATGAAGAAGAGAAATACAATCAAGATAATCAATAAATCATTGTAGATAACTCAAATACAATATCTCATACAAGTTATGAATAAATGTGATGTGTGTTGGCACAAGGGCAGACCTAGGGTTCATCTCTAATAGCACACCGATAAGACCTAAATGATGACCCTTTTGGCAACACCTGTGAAGCAGATGCAATCTCACCCGAAGTAGAAATAGGGGGTTGCAGGACATTGACGTCTACAACTAGAGGAAATGCATGTGGAATCAAGGCAATATTATTCTTTCCAAGCATAAACCTACTTCGCACAGTTATATATCAGATCTAACATACTAATGCATCCTCAGAGTAATAGAAGTAGAGAACATAGCATCAATCACTCACAACACAATATGTGCATGGTTCACCCTCTCCCTAGGGCTATGTCCATAGAACTGCTCTAATAATATATCTGATGAAAGCATATAGTTCTATCTGCACTTATCTTGCAGGTCTCTCTCTTTGTTTCTCTTCTCCTCCTTCCCCTCCCTATGCACCCAGCTGTAGGGTTTATATTCGCATCCAGCTGAAGATATTACAATACGAGAGTGATCTCTCTCTCACAACACTTCTCTCTCACAACAACAATAATCACACATAAGATGCACAAATGTCAAATTAACCAACAACCCCATCCCAGGTCCTCTATACCTTTATTTATACATTAGAATAGCTCATCGATAGCCTTAGGTCGAAGCCTAGGTGTCAAAACCCTATATACCAAAACTCTAGGTGTCTAAAACCCTATTTCAACTTGACCCACATTTTCAGGGCTTCGCCAGCCTGTCTTTCATTCCTTCCCATGAGGTTCTCCGAAGCATCTACCGGTGGATTTTTTCGCTTGTTGAGTTGTCCATGATCCACCTTCCTTGTTGATCTTTCTTCCTCGATCTCCTCATCCAACAACTTGATTTCTTGGACTTCTCTCCATCTCTTCTTCTTATTTAACGACTTCGACCTGATCTCAAACAACCTTCCTTGTGCATAGTTCATGTTTCACCTTTTCTTCCGTAATATTCACTTTCTTCCATAACCAAGGGCCAACAGGCCCCCAACACTCACCTATGACTCATCCCAAGGCACTTTGATCTGAATCTTCTGTTGTATCTCGACTTCAAACTACGCAGCACAACCTGTGATTCCTTCTATGTTCCTCCACCCTATGTGTAGACTATCTTTCTTGTGTCTAGTACCCAGTCTCAACTGCACTTGGTACCTATACCCTTCTCCTTTTGTTTTTACCGAGATCTGCGAGGTAAATGGTTGTCATAGTACAATTTCAACTTGGTCCCATTCACCAATCCTTCCTTCCACTCCCCATTCAAAGTCTTTAGCTACACAACTCCTCCTTCTGTAACATAGGAAATATCATATGTCCCTAGCCAATGTGTTATGAACTTCCTGGATGCTTCATGAAATTGCTATCATATACCAATACCATATCTCCTTGCTTAAAATATTTCTTATTGATATGCCTATCATGGTAGGCCTTTTCTCGTTCCTTTTGAACCTGTTGATGAAATCATGTAATAAATATGTCTTCTTCTAGTTCGACCAACTGTGCAAGCCTCTCTTGAACAATGCCAGTGTCATCCATATCTGTAAAGGCTGCGATTCTTAATCTAGGAACTAAATATTCCATGGGTACAACTGCTTCTAGGCCATAAACCAACTTAAAGGGAGTCTGCATTGTCATATTCTTACAAGTGGTTCTATAGGCCCATAACACTACTGGTACTCTCAAATCCCAGTCATCCCTGTTTACACTGCAAATCTTTGTCAACGTTGTATCCAAGATCTTGTTGAAGGCTTCAACCGTACCATTCGCCTGCGGGTGGTATGGGGTACTCTTCTGATGGTGAACTTCAAATTCTTGAGTCAAGGCTTCAATAGTCTTATTAATAAAATGTGTACTTTGATCACTCATGAAGATCTTTGGACATCCAAACCTAGTTATGATATCATCAAATATGAAACATGCAACTATAGTTTCACTACAGTCTTTAACTTCTCTTGCTTCTGCCCATCTGGTCAAATACTCTATCATAGTGATGGTGTATCTGGCTCCTATGTGCTTCCATGGTGGGTTTATAGGTCCCACGAAGTCAATCACCCATTTCTCAAATGCTTGTAAGGTTAGATGGGGTTCTAATGACATTTCATCTCTTCTGAAAGGTTTCCCAACTCTTTGGCATACATCACAGGCTCTGTAGTATTCTTTAGCATCTCTGTGTAAGGTGGGCCACCAGAGGCCATCTCTAAGAACCTTCTGTGCTGTTGATTTTCCTGCGTAGTTTCCTCATGCGATGCCTTCATGAGCTTCTGCTAAAACCAATGGTCTTTCTCTCTCCATAACACATCTTCTCAGTATCTCATCAGGTACCATATTATATAGTTGTCCATCTATAAGCGAAAAATCTGCAGTGCGCACTACCAATTGTTTCTTCTAAATGACTGTGTATTCACGGGGTGGTATTCTTATTGATAGGAATTGAACTATCTCAACGAAGTGATCATCAACCTTTCTAATGGCCAGCAACTATGCATCTAACAATGTATCCTCCAAACTAGTAGGTTCCTCTCCATGTTCTAACCTAGACAAGTGGTCAGGTCCCTTGTTCATCCTTCCTGGCTTGACCACAATTTCAAAATCATATTCCTGAAATAAAAGAAGCCATTTGCATATCCTTCCCCCCAACACTGGCTTGTTGACTAGGTATTTCAGCGCAGAGTAATCAATGAACATCTTAAAGTTTCCTCCTAACAAGTAATTTTGAAACTTCTGCAGCACATACACCATGGCTAACCCTTCTCTCTTGGTGGTGGTGTAATTGATTTCAGCTGTTGAGAGCTTCCTTCTAGAAAAGGGTAACAGGTGATCAATATCTCCTGATCCCGATTGTGCTAACACTTCTCCTAATGAAATAGAGAATGCATCAACATGCACATGAAATTCCTTGATCCAGTCTGGGAAAACCAGAATAGGCACAATAACCATTTTTTGTTTCAGTGTGTCGAAGCTCTGGTGACATTCTTTTGTCCAGTGAAACTAAAAATCTTTCTTCAAAAGCCTCTCCATGGGTGTTGTGATTTGTGCATAGCCCTTAATGAACTTCCTGTAATATCCAGTATGTCCCAGCGTAGTGCACAACTGTCTAACTGAAGTAGGAGGGGGTAGATCGACAATAATGGAAATCTTGGATGGATCTACCAATAACCACTGCTTACACACAATATGGCCTAACAACACTCCAAAGGATGAAAATAAAATGCATTTCTTCAGGTTCAGGGAAATATGACATTGCCTTCACTTATCCAACATTAGTATTAAACATTCAATATGGTTTTTCAATAAGATAAAAATAGTCCAATCATCAAAATAGGCTTCCAGAAATTTATGCAAAAATTCCTTGAATGGTTCGACCACCACCCTAGAAAATATGGCTAGTGCATTCTTTAATCCAAAAGGCATCACTGTGTATTGGTAGGATCCCCATTCTATTGCAAACGTGGTCTTGTGGCAATATTCCTTGGCAATCCTGATCTGATGGTATCTTGAAAATCCATCGATGAAGGACTAGACTTCCTGTCCTCCCACGTTATCTAACACTTCATCAGTAAAAGGTGTAGGGAATGGATGATGTAGACATGCATCGTTCAACTTCCTGAGATCTACACAGATTTTGATCTCTCTTGTTTTCTTATCCTGAACCATCATAGGGCTAATCCGCTCTGATTCTTCAACAGGTTCTATGATTCCTACTTGCATCATTCTTTCTAATTCGATCTTCACTTTCTCCTTATATTTAGGGTTCAATCTGTAGGGTCTCTATTTAACTGGCCTTGCATTTGGTTTCAAGGGGATATTCATCTCTCCCATGGGCCCTTTAATTCCCTTCATATCAGTGAACTTGGTTGGAAACAAGTCCTGATATTCGTGCAATAACTATTGTTAGTCTCCAGTTTTGCCTATGTTTTTGCCTACATCATACCAAAAATACCTCTATTTTCATACCTAGTACCACTCCCTTCTGGCCTTGTTATGACACATGTGACCCCTTTTTACAACTAAGTGGGCTATTCAAGGTATTCTTACAATTCAAGTTATTTTTATGTATTTTGATACTTTAAATTAACGTTGATACTAATGAGGTATGAGTTTAGGTACTATTTCTTTGAAACAGCACTTACCAGTACCAGGTACTAGCTTGCATCCAGTGGAGCCCAAAGAAGCTGCTAAAGATCCACATGACATGGCCAGAGTGGTAGACAGCACGATTTACATGACAGATTGAGTCGTCACTCATACGCCGATTCAAAGCGAGATTATAGAACTGGTTTGTTAATACTTCATGACTCACACTTCGTGACACTGCATGTCATGAAGATGTGAAGACCGTTTTTAACTGATTTTGAGTTATTTTCGGATCTGGGATCCGTTTGAATTAATGTATTTTTGTTTTAAACTATTTTTGAGGAGGATCTATAAAAACAGAGGATCGCTCCTAAGAAATGTTGGTTATGTTATGTTATGAGACATATACTTTCAACTAATACAATTTGCCTTTACGTTATGTTACTTCATTGTCATATGAATTGAGTCATTTTCTGAGTAAATGAAGTGTGAAGAATGAACAGTGTTTGCATGGAGTGATAGCTGAGTAGCTTTGGTTTTCTTTTCGGCGATTGTACCTCTTGGTTGGGCCCGCCAACATGTGCAAGTCGCTGCTTTTCTCTGTATTAGAGTTAGTTTATTTCAGTATCTTAGGATTTGCATGCATGTTAGCTTATTTGAGTTTGGGAATTAACTTGTTCAGATTCTTTCTTAATTATTCTTCAACTGTATCGTTTCCAACATATTAATATCTTCTACGTTGATGAGTGTTGAAAGCATGGTTGATTCCTGTAGAATTTAAAGCATAAACTAGATTTGCTTTGTTTCCAGTTTTCCATCTGAACGTGAATTAAAGAGAATGCGAGTTTGAATTTACTTTGCTTTGGTTAGGATAGTTAGGTTACTCTTCTCTGTTAGGATAGTTAGGTTGCAATTGAATTAGAGGAAGCTTCCAGTACCAGTAGGGTAAATAGGATATTTCTTTATTTTTCTGTGGATAGATTCAGACTTATTTTTGATGTTTAGATTAAAAGGATTTTAGGAAATAGAAGGTAGGATACATTGTT
>ML791421.1:0-18758 GCA_009831015.1 Picea engelmannii
TAGAATCAGAGTAGTCATTAGGATTCGAAAGAGAAAGGGATTCTTAGATTTGATTCATGGTTTTGGTTTTCATGCTTTCATTATTCTTTTTTAAAGATTGATTTGATTATTGTAATATAAGATTGCTTCATTGGTGAGATCTCACATATGTTGTTGTGTCATTCAACTCTTCACATGTTTTGTTTGCTTTTCCTTCATGTAGTTCTCCATTCCTAGATTAATTTCCTTCACACAATTTCCCATTCCTAGATTAATTTCATTTACGCAATTCTATTTCAGTCGTGTGTTAGAATAATGATTCTATTTTAGTCGTGTGTTAGATTAATGATTCAATTTCAGTCATAGCTTAAACATTAGATTAGATTAGTCTCTCTTCAATCTTGCATATACTTTGTGTGTGCTTTGTAAGTTTATGAACCTTGGATTGATAAATTAAATAGTTGAGCAAGTACTACAACTCAATTAAAACAACATTGGTTCGACCCAATATAACGACTGTCGTTCCCTTGTCACGATTGTCGTTCCTTTTGTAAGAAGTGTTGTTCATTTGAACGGAACAATTGTCGTTCCTTTTGTTACGATTGTTGTCCCTTTGTAGGGGTTGTATCTATGGAGGACGGGTATTGAAAATGGAAAGTAAGAACCTACGTAGGCGACAAGTAAAACGCTTGTGTCAGCGCCTACCTTTGGATGATGCATAGAGGTTATATTTTACGACATATTTAGAGCCCAAAACCAACCATTAAGGTATGTCCTTAACTAACAAGAAGCATCTCACCTTTAATGAAAATGAGTGTTGAAGTACCTTAGTGTTGTTGAAATATTGTAACTGCGAAGAATATTCTAATTATAATTGAGTTATTATATTATAGATCAAATCCCCTTTTGTGGATTGATCATGTTGGGCTTTGTATAAGACCAAATCCCCTTTTTTGGATTGGTCAAACCATGTTTATATGGTGTTAATTGAGAAGTCAACCCATATGGCTAATTAAAGTGGTTTTAACCACTAGTTGAAGAATTTGTCCCAGCTTGATGAAGAGACAACACCCTAGTGCCTCCCAACTAGTATAAATAAGCAAGGATGGTGCATCACCTATTCATTCGCTCAACCACTCATCTAGTGCGCATATTTTGGGAGATAGTTGTAGTTGCGAGAAGAAGGAGAGAGAGGTGCATGCTCAGTATTGGTTATTCTTGGTGGTATTGTATTTTATCTTGGCATTGTATTGGAAATCTATATTAAGGAATTTTTTGTTGGGTTTTCTCCCCCATGAGCGTTTCCTAGGATAAAATGTTGTGTACCTTGTGATTGTGTTTCTCTCATTGATCCTTCTTATGCTATTATTGTCTAGTAAATTGAAAAGAACTTAATAGAAACTCCAAAATTAACATGGTATTAGAGCTTGACTGAATAAATCACCTTTCACTGGGTAACCAAAAACGTCATTGTTGTTGTACAAGAAAATTAGGGATTTTTATTGGAAGAGAATTTCATCCTAAGAACCATCTAGGGAAGTGCACCCTAGCATAGAAAAATCATTGGAATCTTGAGTGCACATTTCCAGTGGCCAGAGACTCTGAAAAATAAAACCATTGTTTTGGCTAGTACTAGAAAACCAGAAAACTAGGAAACCAGAACCAATACCAGAAGTACATGTCCATATTTGCATAGGTCAAGTTTCAAGGGGTAAAAATTGAAATTTTTGAAATCTAATAGCTCCAACATACTCGCCTCATCCCAACGCATCTAGTCCCTGAATCAAAATTCCAAAATTTGAAAGTTGAAAAATTAGGGTTTCCTCATAAAACCCTAAGTTGCATTTGAAGTAGCAGTTACAATTACAGTTTCATTATTAGTTGCAGTTGCAGTGAAAGTGTTTTTGAAGTGTTGGGACTGTTGTTTTATTGCACCTTACCCTAGCAAGACATTGTCAGAGGTATGTACTTACAATGGTTAAAATGTATTATTTTTCTAAAATGGTACTTGCAAAAGAAAGGATCTATTGACAATCATAGATCCAAAAGTATCCCATATCCAGTACATTCATAGAAATAATACACTCTAGGTTTTACCATCTTGATATGCATCTATTTGTTATGATATTATTTTGACCTTATAGGTAACTTAGATTTTTGTCAAGATAGCATATTTTCTTAGTACAAAAGACAGGTTGAAGAAAGCACTTGTCATCTTTAGTGAAGGAGACTTGGAAGAAAAAAAACACACTCATTCTTGAGGACAAGACTCCAGGTTCCAGGTTTGATTGATTATATTGATAACATCTAAAGTTGCACATGATAAGTTTGATAATTACCTCATTACAAGTAAACACTATAATTGAGGTAGAAGTCTTTGAAAAGTATTATATGTGGTAGCATGTGAGCATATTGAGATAAATGCTTATTGTAACCATTTACCATATACAAATAACATCTCCTCTAGGAGAAACTTCTTGTGTTGGTTCCAAGTTACCATGGAGGAATGTTTGATCACAACACTAGAAGACTATTGATCTCATTTCGTATTGTATTTCTTACTTTTGATCTTTGTTTCAGGCAGGTCACAAGTGATATCTCTAAAGGAGCTACTGTGATGATTATTTGTGCTATTGTTTTATTAGTATTATCAAAAGAGTATTATTCTTGCTTGATGTTTTGTTGACCTTGTTTCAGGTCATAGGTGACAACCCTAAGGAATCTATAGTGACAATTGCAAGAGACAACATACTAAATGAGACATGGAGAAGTCTATACAAGTTGTATACGTGATCATATACATTTAGAAGATGAAGAAGAAACTACTTTTGAGATACATAGTATCTCATATGGAGATGGACTGTAAGGAGCAGAAGGCTCCAAAGCTGACCAAACATTAGAACAAGAACTCACAGTAGAATTTTCAAGGGATAATGAAGCCACCTTGACAGGAAGCAAATTTTGTTTGAATTTTGACTCAGATTTTCATATTTAGACTTGGTATTCAACACCAAGTATATCCTGTGGATATTATGAATTCATTGTAGAAGAAATCATGACTCATAATGAGACTAATCTCAGAGAGGATCATATGGGAAAAGGAGACAGTTTTTAAGGACTGGAAAATAGATGCCATAAGTTGAGAAGACTATATCATAGCTTCAGATACCTCTAGGAGACATGAAATCTCCTGGGAAGATTCCCTTGTTTCAATGTCAAAGAAGGAAGCCAGTCAGAAGCACTAGATATGAATTTTTTCGTGAGACTAGAAAGGAAGTCAATGTTGAATTCCAAGATTGATCTAACAGATCAAGCATGTTGTGGATGTACAAATCTTGATGTGTGTCTAGAGGATTCTCCAAGCAAGAGGGAGAATACTATGAAGAGACACTTACTACAGAAATCTAAGAAATAGTTCTAGTATTCATAAATATAAATAGAACAACCATGATTCAAATGCATTATGAGACTTAGGGGGAGAAATCCCCATATTTGAGAATTGAGTTATCTCCAGTACTAGTTGGTGTAGTACATGATGTTAAGTTTTGAACTATTATTAGGTTTCTTTTCAATTTACTAGATAACTTTAGAATAGGTAGGATCACTAAGAGAAACACAATTAAAAGATACACAACACTTATCCTGGGAAACCCTCATGGGGGAGAAAACCCAAAAAAAATTCCTTAATATAGATAGCCAATACAATGCCAAGAAAATAAACCAAAACACTAGAGAATATCCAACACTGAGCAATGCACATCTCTCTTCCTTCTTATCCCAACTACATCTACCAAACTTGAGCACTTGATGAGTGATTGAGTGAGAGTGAGCAAATGAGGCGCTAGCCTCCTTTATTTATACTAGTTGGTAGGCGCTGGAAAGGTGTCTCTTCACTGGGCAGGGCCGACTTCTCTTCTAAGTGGTTAAAACCACTTTAATTAGGCATATGGGACGACTTCTTATTTATCATAATATAATTAGGGTTTGACTAATCCACAAAAGGGGATTTGGTCATTTACAATGCCTGGCATGATCAATCCACAAAAGGGGATTGGTCTAATGAATAATAACTCAATAATAAAAAGAATACTCTTTGCAGTTACAATATTTCAACACTCCCCCTTAACAAGAAGGGTATTCGACAACATCATCAGGAGAGAGAGAGAGAGAGGGAAGCAACATCAACAACATCTAGAACACTGACTAGAATATCTATAAATTATCGGAAGTTTTTCTCATCATCAATATCATCATCCACATCAAGGAGATGGGATGGCATCATCATCATCTACATCAATTAGTATAACACTAATACATCATAATCATCAATAACAAAACGAGGTTGATACAACATCAAAAACAACAACATCACAACACGAAGGTTGGAGCATCATAAACATCAACACTATGCTAGAAATATTCATCATGAAGATGACATCTCATCAACATCAACACGAAGCTGGAAATATTCAGCATGAAGTTGGCATCTCATCAACATCAGCTTGAAGTTGGAAATATTCAACACAAGGTTGGCATCACATCAACATCAACACGAAGGAGGAAATCTTCAGCACAAGGATGGTATCACATCAACATGAGCATGAAGCTGGAAATATTTAGCATAAGGTTGGCATCAACACTACTCCCCCTTTCGAGGGAGGTCCTTTCGGACTATACCAAGCTTGTCTCAAAACTGCTCAAACGTTACACAAGATAGAGGCTTGGTTAACACATCTACAACCTGCTCATACATGCCAACATAATGGAGCTTTATAGCTCCTCTCTACACCATATCACGAATGTATTGATATCGGATTTCTATGTGTTCTGACTTGTCATGGAACACATGGTTCTCTATCATTTTTATGCAACTCTGGTTATCACATTGAATCACGGTTACTTCCATCTCTAGAAAAAATAGACCTGTCAACAACTTCCTAAGCCATATGGCTTCACAACTAGTGGAACATGCAACAATGTATTATGTTTTTGCCATGCTAAGAGCAATACTTGATTGCTTCCTACTCTGCCATGAGATCATGGCTGACCCCAGACTGAAACAACATCCTGGAGTGCTCTTTCTATCAGAGACACTTCCAAACCAATCTAAATCGGTATAACCACTCATTCTGAAGTCATGATCTCCATTATAATTGAGACCAAAATCCAACATACCCTTAAGGCATCTCATCACATGTTTTGTCGCAACAAGGTGAACATGTCTGGGTTCTACCAAAATTTGACTCAAGTTGTTCACAACAAAACATATATCTTGTCTAGTATTCGTCAGATACATCAACGATCCAATGATCTATCTGTACAGCGTGGCATCAAGCAATTTTGACGAAGTATCAACCAAGAGATTCAACTTTGTTTCCATGGGTGTATTCATGGATTTACACTCCAACATATAAAATATCTTGAGTATTTCAACTGCATACTTCCCTTGGTTAAGGAATATCTTCTTTGGTTTCTGCCAAACCTCAAAACCTAAGAAATAATGCATTAGTCCTAGGTATTTCATCTCAAATTCTACAATGATCTTCTTCTTACAATTTGTGATGAGATTTTCTTCTCCAGTTAAGAATAGGTCATCTACTTACAACAACAATATAACAGGATCATCATTCATAACCTTGAAGTAAAGGTTAGAATCAGCTTTACTCTTGGTAAAGCCAAAGCTCATCAGGAAACTTTCAATTCTTACATACCAACTCTAGGAGCTTGCTTCAATCCATACAGAGCCTTCTTCAACTTGCAGACATGTGTCTTTCTATATTCAACCTCAAACCCTTGAGGTTGTTCTATGTACACTTATTCTTGAATGGCACCGCTTAAGAAATTTGTTTTCACATCCATCTGGTGTAACTTCCACTTCATCTTAGTTGCAAGGGCTATGATGGTTCTTATAGACGTGTATCTGGCTACATGAGAAAACATATCTTCATAATTAATGTTATCCTTTTGGGAAAATCCACGAGCTACAAACCTTGCTTTATATTTCTCAATACTTCCATTAGTAGCATGCTTTATCTTGTATAGCCATATGGAAGATACCACATATTTTCTCTTCAGTCTGGGAACTATTTCCCATACATCATTCTTTATAATGGATTAGTATTCTTATGTCATGGAATCCACCCATTCTTTCTTCTTAATGGCTTATTCAAAGAAAGTAGGCTCCTTCTCTAAGAGATCACACATCAAAGCCATATAACTGGAGAATTGCTTGGGTTTCTTAACTTGTCTCATGGTACCTTCTAGGGCACCATACTTCTCTCCGTCTTGAATAAGTTCCATCGCCCAAGTTGGCTTTCTCTTGTGAGAGATAGTCATCTGGGGAGTTTCTTGAGATTCTAACATATCATGATCTTCATGAATCTCATCATCAGGGGAAACTGTGACTTCTCTTACTAGTTATGCAACTCTGGGAGCTACAGGCTCTTCTTCATATACTTCTTCAAGATGGCATCTTCTTGATTTCTTGAGTGTTGCATCTTCATCAAATGTTACATATCTATTGATTTCAATGTGATGGTAACCTGGTATATAAATTTTGAAGGCCTTTGAAACCTCACAATATCCAACAAATATTTCATTATTTCCTGAAGGGTCCAACTTGGTTCTCTTATCTTTCGTTCAAATGTTACATCAAATGTAACAACCCCGCATCGTTACAACTACATGCGACGCATAATTAGTGCAAATTTTTTTTTGTTTAATTTTATAATTAATAAGCACTTTAGTAGACAAGATATTCCAATTAGAATATTTGTGTAGTTTACTATCCTATTTAACTATTTTGCAACATTCATAATTATTAATCAATAATTAAAATAACACTTGTATAGTATTCAACTTAACCAACAATAACTTTAACACAAGTGGGATGCATAGGCCACATTATTATTAAGAGTGATTAAATTATAATCAACCTTAACATAGAATCAATAGATTAATTTATTATAAAAAACAAATTTATTGAAAAACTTAATAACAAAATCATTAAGCCCAATCCCCTTCTATTATTAATATAACCCATGTACAAATTATAATAATATGTATATGTTTATTAATACAAATAAATTTAATTATCTATATAGTACATAACCATTTTAGTATACCTAGCACCTATTCAACAACTTTAATAATTCTATAATGAGCAAAGTAAGGATTTTTCTTGCAACCATTTTAATCTTTCTTACTTACCTCAAACTCAAATTATTAATGAGAATAGAACTTTTAATTAACACCCATATTATATTATTTATTTATATTAAATCTTATTCTATGAATTACACATATACTACACACCATCTTGTGTCCTTATATCGATTCTGAATATCTCAACGAATATAATAAACTATTGTTAGTGAATCATTTGTAAGAAAGGACAAATATAATATAATATAACACTACAATCAAAATAGCATGAAAATAATATTACCATACCTTAAATTCCCTTTCAACCACAATTGTTTTAATGGAATATTCATGCAAGGATTAATTTACACTTTTTAAATCGTCTCTTATAAAAAGAACGATGTAATACCCAACTATTGGTTAAGAAAATCGGTCTTCAGATTAAAGAAAAACACCCAGCTGTAACACGAACCCATCCAAGGGTTTTACGCCCAGTTGTAAGTGTAACTCATACCCTGGACACAAAGATTCATAAGGTGCATTCACAGAGATCTGAAGCAACGCAGAGAATATCGTTGTTGTTTTCCGAGGTAAAATCTGAGGACTCCATGCAAACGCAAAGAAAGGGGCAGCACACAAACGCTGAAAAAGGTGGGAAAAAATAAATTGATTCTACAAAATTCATGTGGCCTAGAGTTGTTATTCAACTGATAAACTGTCCCCAAATTACTAAGGATTTTAACCAAAAGCAGTAAATGACCGGCCATCACAGTTAAACATTTTAATTAATTCCTCAGGCACATTCTTATTTTCTTTCTTAGTCTCATCATCAACAAACTCCTCTACCTCATATTCTTGTTCGGCGTCGTCATCCTCTTCGTCATCTTCAAACAGATCGTTGTTTGCATACTTATTATAGAGGCTCCCCTGGACTCTGATTTAATGAATAGGCGTGCCTTCCCAGGCGAGAGAGAAGCTTGAAAATGGCCGCCCTCTCCACCTGGGGCTTCAGTAGCAACATACAATCATACAGAGGCATTCTCGCACCTCAAGCTTTCCTTGCACCCCAAATAATACCATACAAAAAATATCCGGAAAAGAGAACCTTTAATCAAGTTGTGTACCCGTGTACCCAGGGAAGGTTGAGATGTGGATTATCACACATAAATAAATAATATTTTTAAGAGAAACAAGGATTGCATACAGATAGATTTTCCCCCATTTAAATCGTGAAGGTTCACCATTTATTTTATATTTCTGTAAAGATACATTGGATTAATATTCTTGTGAAAGCTCTGGAATAGTATAAATTATGTTGACTTTATTAGGAAGAAAAAGTCGGCGGTCACATAAAGAATCACAGGTCGAGATTAAAATGCAAGGGTGGAACTGGAAGGCAATGAAATCGCCGGAAAATTTTAAAACGAAATGGCTGAGTCAATATACAAACAATTGCAGAGAATTTATTGGTTATTCCATTGTATACAACAATGATTTCGTTGGAAAATAAAAACGAAATCGCTGAGTAAATATACAATCAAACGCAGAGCCTTAAATGCGTAATTTTGTTGTATACAAAAATGGAATCGTTTGTAAATAAAAAGACAAATTGGAGAGAATAAAAGCAACACTAATCGCAGAGAAATAAGGAGGGAATAAACGCCCAAGAGAGAAATTTTGTGTTGGGCAGAGAAATGATCCTATAGTTATTATCCATGCAGAGGAAAGCATGGCATTTGAATCTAATTCTTTAACACCGGAGTGAAAGACAGTCGATTCGACTCATAGTTGATTGCTTATGAACAGACTAATAGCTTAAAGGATAAGGAATCAGAAGATAAAAACATAATCTGCATCCAGACTTTCTCCGTGGAGAACAAATAATGAAAAAAAAATGCAATCATGGAATAAAGAAAACGCATGCAGGAGATACAAAAGCCTAGGCAAAGTTTTGAGTCCGAGGCTCAATCTGGCCACGTGCAATTAGACAATAACTCAGAAATAAAAGATACTGTGGATAGCAAGGTTTCTTACAAGATGAATCAAGTGACAAGGGAATTACATTGATAATAGAATTCTCAAGGAAAGTTCATGGAAATGAAATCGTCATCCGAATACAGTAAAATAAACAAGTGTAAAATTAATTTTTCTACAAGTAACAACTTTAACAGACGTACCTTTACCAATGACGACAAGGCGAAGATGTCCTCCCGTGCGTTCACTCCGTCCAGATCCTGCCTGTTGAACGATGAAACCTCACCGGTACCTCCCAACCAATGCTAGGGGTACTCTTCTTCCCCCTGAGCCCCCCAAGCAGCAAAGGGGCCACGCACATGATACCAAAGAATGCTAGCTTCTAGCTTGCCTCATAAAGTCGAGCTACCACTCGTTACCCAAGCTTGGCATCCCAACTCCCACAAAAGAAACTCAATCAAGATAAAATTCGGCAGTGTGATGTTACACAAACCAGATGTGATCCATACTCCTCCTCCATCATCGTTTTTATAGAGTTTTCTTAGTCATTAGTTTCCCAAAACCCTCATTAGATTCCTTTTTCATTTAATTAATTTCGAAAAACCTCCCCCGTACACATGTCGCCCAATCCCTTAATTGCACCAGAAAATCAATTTATTAATTAATTAAATTTGTCTATTTCTCTCACCCACCTAAAAGTGTTCCTAAAAATGCTCCTCGGTGTCCCATTATTCCCTTACATTTCTTAAATGACTTACGTCTTACTTAATTCTTAGTTGAGTTCATAAATCGAAGGTTTCAAAGGCTAAATTCCTTACTAAGTTAGACATTCAACTTTTTCTTTAAGTTTCATCGTTTCTTTAAGTTTCCCTTTTCCATATGGGGGAGGATATAGAACAGGAAAAGTTTGATGTCCATCCTCATTGTCATCTGAATAAGAAGAAGAAGAGTGATATAGAGTAGACGAATATGATAAGAGAAAGAAGAAGTTGGTATAGAAAAGGTAAAAGGAGATGGAAGATGCACCAAACATGGGTCACAGGATGAAAGATCTTCATCAAAATGGACATCTCTTCTAATAATGACTCATGTAGTGTTGGGTATAAGAAGTTTATAACCTTTCATATATTTCGAATAATCGACAAAAATACACTTCTCAATTCTAGGCTACGACCTTTTTTCTTTTCATCAAGGATATATTCCCTAGCATCACAACAAACACTCCAAAGTTGCTTGCATCAGGCTTAATTTTGTTGACCCCTCAACATGCCCCGTGCATATAAGCCTCCCTTTTGTTTTAAGAACTTAACCATTATTTCATTACCTAAGGTCTTCCTTCTAGGGTCAAGATATCATCCTCAACCTTGACCTAACTTGACCACATTTCTACCTTTTATTATCCATATCATCATATGCATCTTTTTGAATCAACCTTTTGATTACATTTAGTTCATCTATACAAGTGTTCCTAGAACTCCCGTGCTAATTTTAATGACTAGGATGTTTTCTTCACTATGTGTGAAATGGCCTTTGATCATTCTTTTTCTTAACTCGTGTTCTTCTTATTGGTCTAAGCCATTTTCATTGGCATTGTTATCATGGATTCAAGTTTCAATCTAGATTACTTTTGAAATTGTTATCATGGATTCAAGTTTCAATATAGATTTCTTTTTATTGAAGTGTTCACATGAAAAGTGAGTAATTTCTCATGCCCAATTATCATCGAGCTCTAGCCAATCAAAGGAATGAGTCCTTTCATGCTCAAGTCTGTGATTTGGAGCCCTGGTGACTCATTTCCACATGAAGGTGAGTGGAAGGTTTAAGATTAAATATACACAAAATATATATTAATATTTATAAATTTAATGTTCAATGATCTCTACAATGTACAACAATGTGTATCAAATACATGTGAAAGAGTAGAGTCATGTATTTTTGTCTTAAAAGACGTGACTTTACATTAAACGTATAATAATTACATTAATGATTTAATTTATTAATTAACGACATTGTAATATATGTACGGTATATTACAAGTCTTCCCTATTTGAAAACATTTGTCCTTGAAGCATGGGCAAGGACAAATGTTTAGATCTAAACTCCTCGTCTTCCCAAGTGGCTTCATCTTCAGGTAGGTTCTTCCATTTGATCATATACTCATTAATTCTTCCATAACGTAGGAATTTCGTTCGTGCTTCAAGGATGCCTTCAAGAATTAAAATTAACTTTCCTTCTTCATATAAAAGAGGAAACTTTGTTTGTATATGGATGGTAGGACCTAGTTTTTTCTTTAAACAAGAAACATGAAAAACGTCATGCAATTTCCCTTTATTTGGAATATCGAGGGCATAAGCAACTTGTCCAATTCTCCTTCGAATTTGATAAGGTCCATAAAAATTAGGAGCTAGTTTGTGTTTCTTGTAATTTTTAAGAGAATTATACTTGTAAGGTTGCGGTCGAACAAACACCCAATCGCCTATCGTAAATTCTTTGTCGGTTCTTCTCTTGTCATCTTGTTGTTTCATTCGGTTCCTTGCTTGCTTGAGGTGAGATTTAAGAGTGCGTAGAAATTCATCCCATGTAGCTTGATAGTCTTTCATGGTAGGAACCTTAGAATTGATAACATACTCCTTAATAAAGGGAGGCAGATAACCATACAGTGCTTCAAACAGGGACATTTTTGTTGAGGTATGATATGTATTATTGTACCACCATTCTGCGAGGTGTATCCAATTGATCCATTGTGTCTAACAATCATTCACAAAATTCCTTAGATATCTTTCGAGGAATTGATTAATCACTTCAATTTGTCCATCTATTTGGGGATGATATGAAGTACTCATGGTTAAGGATTTCCCCACCTGACAAAATAGTTCCTTCCAAAAATTTCTAGTAAACTTGGGATCCATATCGCTTATGATAACTTTGGGAAATCCATGAAGTTTAAAATATCTTTAACATAGATATTAGTGACTTGGCTAGCCTTGGCCTTTGAAGAGATCTGGACAAAGTGGGCATATTTGGTTAATCATTCGATGATTACAAATATAGTGTCATTTCCTTCAGAGGTAGGAATACCAGTAACAAAGTCCATAGATATTTTAGACCATTTTTTGGATGGGATATGAACGGGTTGTAGAAGGCCTGGAGGAGAAATAGTTTCAAACTTTTGTCATTGACAGGTGTCACATTCTGCCACATTCCTGAATGTCGGATCACATACCTTTCCAAAAGAAGGAGTGGCGTATATTGTAGTAAGCTTTGAAAAACCCAACATGGCCTGCTGACGAAGAATCATGATTTTCTTTCAAAACTCGGAGTTTGAACTTGGAAGAGCTGGGAAAAATATTCGTTGTTTGTACCACAGTATGTCATTCTCCCAAGTGAATTTATGATCTACAATTGGGTTTCCTTCGACTTCTTCTATTAGCCTTCTTATTCCTGGATATTTTATATACTCGGTTTGAAATTTTGAGATCCATTAGGGAGTGATGATGGACATAGCACATAGAGTAAAATCATTATCAATTTTCCTTGATAACCCATCCGCAACCACATTCTCCTTCCCTTTTTTGTAACGAATATTGAAATCAAAGACCTGGATTTTAGTCACCCATTTTTGTTTCTCTTATGAAATATTTTTCTGAGTTAAAAAAATACTTCAAGCTATTGTGGTCAGTTTTAAGAGAAATTTCATTCCCAACAAGTATTGTTTCCACTTAACCAAAGTATGCATAATTCCCAACATTTCTTTGTCATATGTTGATTTTGTTTGCTCCCTTGGTTTGAATTTTCGACTCTCGAATGCGATGGGATGATTATCTTGCATAAGTATGGAACCTAATCCATCTCTTGATGCATCACATTCAAGGAAAAATGATTTGGAGAAATATGGTGCAAAAAAAACTGAAGTGGGTGTCATTAAGAGATTCAACCTTCTAAAATATGCTTCAGCTTCATCATTACACTTAAATGCCTTTGCCTTCAATAATTTTGTTAATGGGGCCACAATTTGTGCATAGTTTCGAACAAATCTTCTCTATTACCCGGTAAGACCCAAGAATACTCGTAACGATGTGATTAATTTGGGGCTAGGCCACTCAGTAACTGCCACAATTTTCTTCGGATCAACCTTGATTCCTTCATGTGATACAACATGTCCCAAAAATATTATCTCTTTTTGTCCAAAACTGCATTTGGATTTGTTAGCGTAGAACTTATTCTCTTGAAGGAATTTTAATATGGTCTCAATGTTCTTAAGGCGTGAGTTCTAGTTCTTTCTATAAACAAGGATATCATCGAAAAAGACAAGTACGAACTTTTGTAGGTATGGACGAAATAAATCATTCATTACTACTTGGAAGGTAGCGAGAGCATTGGATAAACCGAAGGGCATGACTTGGAATTCATATAGCCCTTCATGGGTACAAAAAGTGGTTTTGGGAACATTTTCCTCTTGAATTCTTATTTGGTAATAACCTGACTTTAGATCTAGCTTGGAGAAATATTTAGTGCCATGGAGCTCATCTAATAACTCATCCACAATTGGAATTGCAAATTTATCCTTTATCGTAATTTTGTTTAATGTCTGATAATCAATACAAAGTCTATATGATCCATCATTTTTCCTAACAAGTATGACCAGAGATGAGAAAGGATTCTTTCTTCGTGTAATAACACCATAGTCCAATAATTCTTGAACCAAACATTCAATTTTTGTCTTGTGTTGGTGCGACTGTCTATTACATTTTTTTTCTAATTAGTGTGGAACCATGGATCAATTCTATGATGTGGTCTCTAGAACGAGGTGGAGGAAGTTCCTAAAAAATGGTGTTATATTTTCCAAGAATTTTGTCCAATTTCTTGAGATCATCATTTTTTTCCTCCTTAGTAGTACCCTTTATTGCATAGCAGTGTAAGAAATAATCATGGGATCCCTTTTTAATCATCTTTTCCATTTTATTAGACGAGACTATTTGCGAGGGAGGACAATTAATTCCATGTAATCTATACTTTTCCCCATTTTGATAGTACCTTATAAATTTCTCTTGTAAGTTTAGTCCAACAGTACCAAGAGTGGCTAGCCATTGTGCCCCCAAGACAATATCTACCCCTTTGATTGGCATAACATACATAGGGGATTTTAATTTGTAGTCACTCATGGATATTTCTACCTTGTGGCACTTCCCATCACATGATATAGTCCTATTTCCTAGGATGAAGACTTGAAATTCAGATGTACGATGAATAAATATGTTTAATTGCCTTGATATATTTGTATCTATAAAGTTATGTGAATTTCCACTATCAATGAGCACTATCACTTTTGTTTTCTTAACATAGTCGTAAACTTTCATAGTTTGGGGCTCAGAAATCCTTGTCATTGTTGTGATAGAGAGTATTGGAATTGTGTTTTAATTCCCTAAATCATGGGGATTTCGTGGGTATTCAATATTTGTTTCTTCACCGGATGAATATGTGTTCCCTACTTCTTCATCCTTGTCACTATCACTCTTGTCTATTTTGGAATGAAAAACCTTCTTGTGTTTGCACTTATGGCTTGGTTTCCAATTAGGCACATTACATTTAAAACATCGGTCCTTAAACTTATAGTGTCTCATGTCTGGTGGCAATGTCCTTTTGTGAGGGGGGATGTATTTGGAGCTAGAGTCTTCCAGTGACCACCATGTTGTCTTTTGATAAAATTTAAGTTTATTTTCAAAAAAATTAGCTTTCTTGTGAGCTTGCTCGATATCCTTAATGTCAAGTAGTTCGAGCTCATTACGGATATTTCCATTTAATCCTAATAAGACTATTTTTAGTAGACAATCTTCTGACATGTTAGGGACATGAGTTTCTAACACATTAAAATCCTGAAAAAAACCTTCCAGTATACCAGACTGTTGTAATCGGGTGAGTTTAGCAAAAAACCCTTTTTCTTCTATGTCAAGAAAATGTATGATCCGGATTATTTTTGGAACGAAATGAAAGAAGAGATATTACAATGAAATACTCATGAAAAGTGCCAGAAGCAGAGAAATACAACAATAATTGATTTCTATTAATGAAAGAATTGTAAAGAGACTGTAAAAATGCATAGTGCAAGACTCACTAGAATGGTGGAAGCTTTATCTCTGAGAAGAGATGTGATGGCTACACTCATTTGCACGAAGATGATTACAATGAGGCTCTGTTGTCCCTCGACCAAGTTTTGTGGAAACATTGGTCATGTTTGAGCATTTTTGGGACTTTGATAGGCTAGTCGAAGATGGAACGCCAAGGCGAAGCGGAGATTGTGGGATCTCGCCCCCTTTTGCGGGCTTTTTGGGTTTTAGGGTTTATGTAACGGATATGGGATGTTGGCCCTTGGGTTTTACTCATGTTTAGGCCTCTTTTGTAATGTATAAATAAGTGGCAGAGAAATGTAAGAGCACCACGATTGGATGTTGCTAAGTGCAAATAGTTGCGAATGCTTTGTGCATACTATATGTTGAGGCTTGCAGAGCTAAGTGCAAGCATTTGTAAGTGTTGTGTGCACAGACTGTGTAAAGGCTCTGTGCTTGGACCAAGCTTAGGGAAGGAGGATTCGGTGAGGTGCGCGCAGATCTCCTGTCCTATGTGGATTTGGCTTGTGGCTCTGTGCATATAAGGATATTGGAAGAAGCTAATAAAGAAGAAGAAGAGTTGGTGGGCGTAGCCCCACATTGAGGTGAACCATGTATATCCTGTGTTATATTGCTTTATGTTATATTGTTCTTGTATTTTTTTAGTGAATTATTGCGATAGATATATCTATGAATGCTTAAGTGCTTTATGATGTGAATAAATGCTAGATCCGCGTTAATGTTGTGTTGAATGGCTAGATGTACTTAGATCTAGATTAATACTGTGTTGTTCTGTAATTAGGTTTTTAACCTACAATGTGAGTAAGGGTTAAAGACTAATGAATATTAATTGATAAGTGCTTTGTTAAGTATTGTGATCATATATATGTGTCCCAGCTAGGTTGTAGACACTTGAGTCCTGCAACCCCCCCTGCCTCTACATCGGGTGAGACTTCATTTGCTTCGTAGGTGTTTCTGAAAGGGTTGGTAGTTAGGGTTTTGTTGGTGCGTTGTTGAAGCATTGAACCCTGGGTCTACCTCTGTCCCAACAAATGGTTCTATTTTTGGGACCCAAAATTGTGATTGCTGGAAACTAAAGAAAAGAGAAATATCTATGTGTAGATATGTTGTCGTAGTGCGCAATATTCTACTTGGATTGCAAAGCTCTGTGCTAAGAAGGGATCCGGATCTGAAGAAAAGAGGTAAGATCTTAAAGCTTTGTGCTCTGGTAAAGGTAAGATAAGTGGAATTTTTTTTTCGAAATATGGATTTAGGTATGTTTGATAGATTTTTTCCTAGCCTGAAAACTAGGGAACAAATAAAAGAAAGAAGATTTGGTATGAATAGATCTGATAGAGATAGTGAAAGATATGTTATTTCGATGCATAAAAATAATTTTTGGACTAACAAGTGCATGCAGGATCCTAGAAAGAATTTTTTGTAGGTCCATCACTGTGATCCCAATGCGTAGTACAGGAAAGGTTGGGGATCATTTAAGAGAAACATAGGATTGACATTATGTTATAATTGCAGAAGACCGGGACATCTTGCTAAGGAATGCCCTGACATAGGTCATATTTGTATTTGTTGTAAAGCTGTTGGTCATGAAGTTTTGGATTGCCCTAGAATGATTGCTAAAGTTGAAAAGATGAACCTGAGACAAGAAAACCATGAAAAAGGTCAAGATACTAAGAATATGCTAGAGAACCAAAAAGAATCAGAGGCTATATTATTGCATATGAAAGAAACATTGAATGATCACAGAGACATCAATTTACCAGAGATATTAAAAGAGAAGCAGTGCATAGAAACAAGAATAGGAGACTTCGACATAGATTGTGTACTAGATGAGGAAACATAGGTGAACATTATGCCAAAAAGTACTTGGGAAATTTTGGGAAATCCTGCTATGATTCCTTCATTGGAAGCGATAAGATTGTTTAAAGGAAAGATGATAATCCTATGTGGAAGACTTACTCATATACCTATGATAGCCCATGGAGCATTGAGTCAAGAAGAATTTGAGGTCATTAAGTTTGTTGAGAACAACGCTCCTTTTGCACTTATGTTAGGAAAACCCTAGATTGAGAAAGATCATATCCGAAGGAAAGACGAAGAGGAAGCCATAGAACAAAAAAGCAAGAATTAAGGGACTTCGTAGCCAAGAAAATAGAACGACTAAGAGAAGAACAAGAAGACAATTCAAAGCAACTGAGGGCTATAGACTTAGCTGTTGAAGTTGGGAGAATGAAAGAAGGCTTAAAGAACCTACCCATGCAGGAGAGTAGAGCACCTACCCCTGAAATAGTAAGAGGATAAGTGTAGTGTACCTTTTTGCTTACCCAGAGCTTATAACGCATTATGTAACAATCTGTACACGCACTCTTGTATAATTCGTACATGCATTATATAATAACATGTATTCAAGTAAAGAAATACATTTAACTTAGAGTTAAAAACATATACTTTTACTGCTACGACTAAACAATCCATAGCATTTAACAGTACTTCATATACACAGCGGAAAACATGATCATTTATGTAGCACAGTCATGCAAAATGTGATAAGAACATAGTTAGATACTTATCTTGTAACAGTGGTGAAATTCACCAACCAAGTGCAGGCCTTCCACGAACCTCCCAGCCTTAGACCACACTGCTCATCATCTCAACAGTGGGTCACCCCCGAGCTGGGACTGAGCTCCACCCCAAGGCAAGGAATCCTAGGCTAGGCTGAGGTTACAGGGAAAACAGCATAGAAATATCTAGAAGGATTCTTCCCAAAGATGCCATCTTACGCCCACTACTACCAGACTCTCATTCCCCACATGCCTATTCCGCCCGGGAGTATACACCTTCACACGCACAGTCCATCGGTGCTAACCTCCCTCTCTGGGTCTTGGCAACAGGCCAGATCAGGAAGTCTCAGAGCACGTAGTTGGTGCTGGGCACTCTCTGGAAGAAACCACTTCCTAGCAAACTCTTTCACCTAGAAAGAGTTGCTCACAGGCCTAGCAACCTGCCTCTTCCAACCACAGACACCTCCCTCACCAGAAGAGAGGTCATACACAAGCTCAGCACGAGCTTACTCTGGCCAGTATGCTACGTGCAGTCCAACACTGCGTGACCGCAACAACCAATTGGGAAAAACAGACACGCACTTCCCCAAACAGGTTCAACAATCATGGGATAGTCTCACCATTTTCGTTTTGGGATTATACGAGGGTATTCTTGCAGAGGTTCCCGGTTCACGCTCAGAGGGTCGGGGTAGAATGGAGAAGATCCCCCCCCCCATGGTTCATCTCGGCTATTATATTTGCATGCACCAGGGTTGACACTTGTCACCCCTGGAACTGCATGTGTTCCACCAGCACGCGTTCCTCCCACCATTTGGAAATTCACGTGTCCTTCCAAAAGGACTTAGGATAAAGACATAAAATGCACAAATCTTTTGGAATAATAATAAAATATTATCCTCAGGCTTAAGCCCCCTAAGCTTAGCCCCTAGGCTCAATACTTAGCCCCTCTCCCACCTTCCAGCCCCTAATTCCTTGCCCA
>ML791421.1:20201-32831 GCA_009831015.1 Picea engelmannii
ATTGAATCATGTTGCTTGCTTGTTCTGGGCAATCCTGTGATAAAATCCATTGTTACCACGTCCCATTTCCATTCAGGAATAGGTAAAGGCTGCAGCAACCCTGCTGGGTGCCTATGCTCCGCCTTAACCTTTTGGCACTCCATACATCTGGCGATGTATTCAGCTATTTCTTTCTTCAAACCCGGCCAAAAATAATGGCTTTTGACTGTTGCCACAGTCTTCTGATATCCAGGATGTCCAGCATAAGCCACGTTATGCATCTCCTTTAGAATTTCCAACTTCAATTCTCGGTCATTAGGTACATACACTCTGTTTTTATACAGAAGTAAACTATCAGTTCCCAAGGTGTAACTTTCTTGGGTTTGTGGTTTCTCATGCTGCTGTAGCTTTGCTACAAGTCTTTTGTACTGCAAATCAGCATTGGCAGCTTCTAAAATTCTGTCTTTCATCTCAGTCTGGTACATGCTAATGGTTGTAGCATGTAATTCGTGCACTTTTCTATTGAGTGCATCAGCCACCTTATTTTCTTTCCCTTTGATATGCTTGATATCAAAGTCATATTCGCACAAAAACTCCAGCCATCTGATTTGACTGGCGTTTAAGGTCAGCTGATCAAATAAATATTTCAGACCATTGTGGTCTGTTCTTAATTCGAATCTCTTTCCCATGAGGTAATGTCTCCATTTCTTCAAGGCGTGGACGATTGCTGCCAGCTCTAAATCATGAGTGGCATAATTCTTCTCATGCTCCTTCAACTTTCGGGATTCATAACAAACTACAAATCCCTCTTGCTTGAGAAATCCTCCCAGCCCCTCCTTACATGCATCTGTGCAAACTACGTAATCCTTATTTGGATCTGCAATCTTCAGGATTGGAGCACTAGTTAGCAGCTGCTTCAATTGCTGGAAGCTGCTCTCACAGTCTTCAGTCCACTGGAACTTCTTTCCCTTCCTTTGCAAGGAAGTGATAGAATGGGCTATCCTTGAGAATCCGGCTATAAACCTCCTATAGTAGCCTTCCAGACCCATAAAAGATCTAACTTCTGTCACATTCCTTGGTGCTGGCCATTCTCGAATGGCCTGTACCTTTTCAGGATCCACAGTGATCCCTTCTTCAGATATTATATGCCCCAAGTAATGGATCTGCCTTTGGTAAAAGGAGCACTTGCTCAGTTTTGCGTACAGCTAGTGTTCTCTCAACACCTATAGCACCATTCTCAGGTGTTGTTCATGTTCTTCCTTTGTCTTGGAATATACCAAGATATCGTCCAAGAAGACTATGACAAACTTGTCCAGATAATTTCTAAACACTCCATTCATTAAGCACATAAAGACAGTAGGCGCATTGGACAATCCAAATGGCACCACTGTAAAATCATAATGACTGTACCTTGTTCTGAAGGCGGTCTTGCTAATGTCCTCATCCTTTATTCTCACTTGGTGATATCCAGATCAGAGATCTATTTTCGAGAATATTCTCGCATCCTTCAACTGATCGAAAAGATCATCAATCCTCGACAGAGGATACTTTTTATTAACAGTGACCTTATTCAACTGCCGAAAGTCAATGCACAGCCTCAACGTCCCATCTTTCTTCTTCATGAATAGGACCGAGGCTCCCCACGGTGACACATTGGGACGAATGTAACCTTTCTTTAGTAGTTATTCGAGCTGCAATTACAACTCTTTTAGCTCTGGCGTACTCATTCTATAAGGAGATTTCGAAACTGGAGCTGTTCCAGGAATCAAATTTATAGAAAAATCGATGTCCCTCCTCGGAGGTAGTCCAGGTACCTCCTCAAATACATCCTTGAACTCCTTCAGTACTTCATGGTCTTCCAAATTCAATACTACATCTTGGGATGCTTCTTCCACCCGAGCTCCAAATAATTGACAGCCTTTCCAGTAACACTTCTTCAGCTGCATGGCTGAGATTTCCCTCACAGCCACGGCTCTGGGAATTCCTTGGATTTTTACCTGATTTCCCTCTTCGTCCAGACATGTGAACCTCTTGTTATGGCAATCTAGAAGGGCTTGGTGCTGGTCCAACCAGTCCATCCCAATTAAGCAATCATATGAGCCTAAAGGCAAAATTTTCAGTTCAGCCTTAGTGCTCATTCCTTTCATGTCCACTGAACAGGACTTAACCAATTTAGTGACCTTCCTCTTGGTCCCTGTGGCCAACTGCACTAACCAATACTTCTCATGTTTTCTCTTCGTTAGATGCAAAATTTCCACCACTCTAGGATCTACATAACTATGGCTAGCCCCTGAATCAATTAAAATAACAAGTGGTCGGTTGTTGATCATACCTTCCACTTCAATCATGTGCGATTGAAATTTCACTTGCTTATTGTCCAGGGCTGCGTAGATCCTCGGCATTTTGTTGCCCATATCCTCCACTGTTTCAGCTTGCTGAACCGTATGTACAGTCCTTGCCTTACCATTTTTATGGGGACAATCTATGTACTTGTGGTTTCCTTGACAGCCCCAACACTGAATGGGCGCCTGTCTCTGTCTTTGTGGTCTCTCTTCAGTCATTCTCGGCTCTCTAAATGATGGCTTTCCCTGAAGACTGTTTCTGAAAAAGGAAGGCTTGTCTCCCTTCTGCCTCTGTTCTTTCTTAAACCTCTTCTGGTCATCCCAAGCCTTCCGAAAGGTAGACTTTTCCCTTTGTTGTTCGTATAAGCATTTCTCCCTCCTTATGGTTTCTTCCATGCTCTTAGGATCATCGTATTGAATCTTGTCACCAATGGAAGGTGGCAGTCCACTCAGATACCTCTGAATTTTAACAGCCTCATCTTTGATGAATGGAACATACTTCAGTAGTTCCAGAAAACTTCGTTCATACTCATCAATGGTCATGTTGCCCAACTTGAGTTCGAAGAACTCCTTCATCTTTCTGTCATGGTATCTTTTAGTCAGGTATTTCTTCTCGAAATACCTCTTAAATTCCTTCCAAGTGACCTCTTTCTCTCTGATGTGTTGCACCCTTACAAACTGATCCCACCACATGGATGCTTTTCCTTTCAGTTGGTACATTGCAATTCTTCCTTCTGCATGAGAAGAATAATTCTGCAATTGGAAGTATTTCTTCATGCCAAGCAACCATGTCTCGGCATATTCCTCCTTCTTATGTTCTCCATCCAATGTTGGAGGCTTAATCTTGTTCATCTCTCCTTTCAATTCCTCCCTTATAGATTTCCGATGTTTTCTGGTAGGGGATGGGCTTGAACTACTGTGTGTCTCCTTGCCAGAATGCTTCGGGGAGAGACGGTAATGTATGTTACCACTCCTCGATCTCCTTCTCCCCTCAAGAGTTCTAACACTTCTTTCTCTACTTGTGTCACTCCCTTTTTCCAATTTCTTTTCTATTCTTTCCAGGCTCTTCATCATTTTTAAATTGAATTCACCCTGCCGATCTCGAATTTTCATGAGCTTTCGGCTATCAGCTAGGCGAGCCTGGGCATCTTTCTGCAATCTTTCTATGAGTTGCATCATATGTTCTTCCTTACCCATCTCTTTTCCGTGCCCATTGGAGTTCGATCCTTCCACTCCCATATTGACATCCTTTCCTTCCCGTTCATCTCTTGTTTCGGAGGCAATCATCACCTTTTCCCATTCCATACTTGGCGTTGGTTAACTAGAATCCTGAGCTCCGTTGAACTCTGCACACGCACTGTGCAATAAAATTCGAATTTTGTCAGGCCATTACTCCTTCGGAACAATCTGTAACATTTATAAGCCAATACGAACAAGAATGAAAGACATTTTGATTCAATTAAGTTCTCTGAGCTCTTGTTTGGTTCTGCAATTTTTGTGTTTTCAAAACTTTCATTTTTGGCACTTCGGGATTTCGGGACTTCGAGTTTCGGTCCATGAAGATCCCACAGTTAGATATTCGTAGCCAGAGTCACCCTTTTGCAACTCGCAATCTCGCGAGTTCGTGAGTCGAAGACCCTCGACTCATTTCCTCTAACCGCTGATACCCGAGATGCGACACGGGTATGGCTCCCTCCTCGCTAGCGTCTGCTACGCATGACCGTAGTCTAGGGCTAAGTGCTAGCACCCTTCACTATTCGCACCTTCATGAGTTATGGCATCCAACTCTGGTACTCCCTTTTCACGAAACCCCAAGGAGCGATGTTGACTTTTCTCCTCTCGTTCTCGCTACTACGTGGCTTCGCGAGTCTCAATGTCGAGCTCCCATGCCCTTATCTCACGAGTTCCCGAAATCGCGAGTTACTTTATTCTCCGGGCCCACAGCACCGCTGTCACCCTTCACCACCGTGGCATGTGGTACGTTCAGGAGGGTCCACGTCGCTTTTAATGACATCATCGGGTCCCACCACTCTCGCTTTTCTTCTCGACCCACTGGCACGTGGTACCTCTCCATGTGTCCACGTCTATTCCTGGGAAAATCCAATAGTCAGATCTTTCTCAGATCTACGGTGCACATCCTTTCGGTGTTTCGAGATTTCGCGTATCGCGATTTCCACACTCCTATGCAATTTCAAAAGGGCTTTAAACCCTGCGCATACTCTCCAGACCCGATGGTCACAAGGGTCCACCTTCCCTCCTGAATAGATCCTAAAGCTCTTACACTTCTGGTGTAGATTTCTCTCTCCCTGTGGACTTAATCCACACCGGCTGCGGTTTCACTCGTCACTATACTTCCTGAGTTCTTAATAAAAACTCGTCAAGTGTCTCCTTGATGCTTCATAGCAAACCAGGGTCCGAAATTGGTCCTCCCGACTCAATTTCCCCTCTCATTCTCAGTCCAAAGACCGCTCCACTGGCCCATCTAGGCTCAATGTCGAAAACCTTGGCTCTGATACCAATTTGTAGTGTACCTTTTTGCTTACCCAGAGCTTATAACGCACTATGTAACAATCTGTACACGCACTCTTGTATAATTCGTACATGCATTATATAATAACATGTATTCAAGTAAAGAAATACATTTAACTCAGAGTTAAAAACATATACTTTTACTGCTACGACTAAACAATCCATAGCATTTAACAATACTTCATATACATAGCGGAAAACATGATCATTTATGTAGCACAGTCATGCAAAATGTGATAAGAACATAGTTAGATACTTATCTTGTAACAGTGGTGAAATTCACCAACCAAGTGCAGGCCTTCCACGAACCTCCCAGCCTTAGACCACACTGCTCATCATCTCAATAGTGGGTCACCCCCGAGCTGGGACTGAGCTCCACCCCAAGGCAAGGAATCCTAGGCTAGGATGAGGTTACAGGGAAAACAACACAGAAATATCTGGAAGGATTCTTCCCAAAGATGCCATCTTACGCCCACTACTACCAAACTCTCATTCCCCACATGCCTGTTCTGCCTGAGAGTATACACCTTCACACGAACAGTCCATCGATGCTAACCTCCCTCTCTGGGTCTTGGAAACAGGTCGGATCAGGAAGTCTCAAAGCCCGTAGCTGGTGCTGGGCACTCTCTGGAAGAAACCACTTCCCAGCAAACTCTTTCACCTGGAAAGAGTTGCTCACAGGCCTAACAACCTACCTCTTCCAAACACAGACGCCTCCCTCACCAGAAGAGAGGTCATACACAAGCTCAGCACGAGCTTACTCTGGCAAGTATGCCATGCGCAGTCCAATACTACATGGTTGCAATAGCCAATTGGGAAAAATAGACACGCGCTTCCCCAAACAGGTTCAACAATCACAGGATAGTCTCACCGTTTTCATTTCGGGATTGTACGAGGGTATTCTTGCAGAGGTTCCCGGTTCACGCTCAGACGGTTAGGGTAGAATGGAGAAGATCCCCCCCACGGTTCATCTCGACTATTATATTTGCATGCACCAGGGTTGACACTTGTCACCCCTGGAACTGCATGCATTCCACCAGCACACGTTCCTCCCACCATTTGGGAATTCACGTGTCCTTCCAAAAGGACTTAGGATAAAGATATAAAATGCACAAATCTTTTGGAATAATAATAAAATATTATCCTCAGGCTTAAGCCCCCTAGGCTTAGCCCCTAGGCTCAATACTTAGCCCCTCTCCCACCTTCCAGCCCCTAATTCCTTGCCCACTCTGTGGACACTCAGTCCCCCTTCACTCATTCATCGTGGTCAGTCTGCACCTGGCGGTGTTTATATTTTATTAATCATTCTGCATACGTATAAGTACAACAGCAGGCTCCTGGCCTTCAACACTTAGGCTCCCTGGCCTAACAAACACATAATCCTACCAACTTATACAAAACTTGGCTCACCAGCCTATAGAACATGTTTACAATTTATTTCATATATCAGGATTTGCAATGGGGCTCGGTCTTGGGAACACTACAATAAGTATTACCCTCGAACCCTGTGAAGGACCCTCATTAGTGTGAAGTTACTATGCTAAGAGAAGATAAAAACAAGAATGGAAAGAGTAATCCATAGACGAAGATCACAGGAAAGAAAGCAAGAAAGCTCAATAAGAAGACAAGCAAGAAAAGGCTGAAGTGAAATTGCCTAAGGATCCCCTTACCGAGGCTGAGACATCCAAGAAAAGAAAGGTTTCTTTGAAGAAACCCTCAACACGGAAGAAGTCGCAAGCCAATAAGCCTCGGTCGCATAACATACTCACAGTGGATGATATTGACCTCAGCATCATAGCTATATCAGACACTTCGGAGGATATTTTGCAACAAAACAAAGCAAAAAAGGAGACAATGTATGATAGGATCAAGGCGGAGCTAAAAGGGGTACAACAAGATCTATATTCGAGTCGCGCAGTGTCTACTGTGTCGTTGTCATCAGAGGGGTATAGAAGTGGGAGATGAGTCTTCCCAACTACGCATATTAGTAGATGTGACAGAGGCTCACCTTCATCGCGTATAGGAGGAAAAATAATAGGCCATAGAGGCCTTGAAGCAAGCAAAGGAGGAAGCCCTAGAGAAACGTTGGGTTGTGCAATAAGAGAAAGATGACCTCCGAGCAGAGTTTGAAGAGAATAGAGAGCAGATCCAGAGAGAGAAAGACCAGCTACTCATGGAGCAGGTTGGAGTTAGAGAAGCAGTAACTAGAGAACTTCGCTCTGTGTCAAACCTGGCATAGATGGACGAAGAGATAGCTGAGAGCCAAGTGGGGAAGCTCACTGAGGTCATTCAGCATCATCAAGCAAGAGTACCAGATCTGGAACTGCACGTAGTCTTGAGCACTCCGCAGAAAGTGAGAGATCAGAGGGAAGAAACTGTCAAGAGAACATTCGAAATAATCAAGGCATTGGCATCCAAATGTAAGCAACTGAGCAACCGAAGTGCACAGACTTATGAGATCCTTGCAGAACACCCGAAACTGAGGACATTGGAGTCACAGCTCCAGGAGGTGAAGCAGCAAGCATCGACAGTACAAGCATAGTTGAAGCTGCTTTCAATAGTAGAGAAGATGAAAAGGTCATAGGAGGTGCACGCAGTTCAGCAATAGGTCAATTCCATCTAGAGTCGAGTCATGGAAGTGACCTAGAGACTCCATCTGGTGCAGGATGAAGCCTGCACACTTTTTGAAGAAATCGAAGGACAAGGTGCACAGCTGGAACAAGTGGTCACCACAGTGGAACAGCACTTGGAAGGGCCTATCACCGAGAAATTCATCCAAGAGTTCGCTGAGAAGGAGGCTTTGGTGAAGCAGCAAGTCGAGGCAACTCGAGCCAATCTTGAAGCCTTCGAAGCATAATTTCTCAGATCAGAGTGACTCGGGACGATTCACAAGTGAGTGTTGGGGGTCTGTTGGCCCTCGACCAAGTTTTGTGGAAACATTGGTCGTGTTTGACCATTTTTGGGACTTCGACAGGCTAGTCGAAGACGAAACGCCAAGTCGAAGCAGAGATCGCAGGATCTCACCTCCTTTTGTGGGATTTTTTGGTTTTAGGGTTTATGTAACAGGTACGGGATGTCAGCCCATGGGTTTTTCCCATGTTTAGGCCTCTTTTGTAATGTATAAATAAGTGGCTCAACAATGTAAGAGCACCGCGGTTGGATGTTGCTAAGTGCGAATAGTTGTGAATTCTTTGTGCATACTATATGTTGAGGCTTGTAGAACTAAGTGCAAGTGTTTGTAAGTGTTGTGTGCACAGACTGTGTAAAGGCTCTGTGATTGGACCAAACTCGGGGAAGGAGGATCTGGTGAGGTGCATGTAGATCTCTTGTTCTATGCAGAGTTGGATTGTGGCTCTATGCAGAGTTGGTGCATTTTTGAAGAGTTGAACCCTGGGTCTACCCCTGTGCCAATAGGCTCTGATGGACTTTTTATGATAAACATGAAATCCAAAACCCTAGACATCTAAAAACCTAACCCTAGGAGATGAAATGCCAAAAGTCATGTGAGCCCCGTTTGGGTAAGTTAGTACATTAACTTCCTGAGGTTGTAACTTTTTCATACGATCTATGTTTCAGGTGCGTGATATCCCATTGGAAAGGTATTTTCGAGAACTACGCATTACTCCATCAAACTCTGACTACATCTACATTTTGACTATGGCGAGCCAAAAAAACATAGTTTAGTTTCCCAAAATGGCCCTGGAAGTACAACAATATGTGTTGACATGAAAAAATAAAAAATAAGTCAGTTGGATTAGGTGGGATGCCACCAATATCCACCTGGAAGATGTGTAGGGCTTCAGACAGCCCTGGAAGTGTAGAACCCACAATTACAAATAAGTACAAAAGAACGTGTTGTACTAAAAACTGAAAAGAGGAGCCAGTTGGAACAGGTGGGTGGCCACCAATATCCACCTGGATCAATCCTCCCTCTTAGGAAGCAATGGTCTCCATTGCGTTGAGTGCCCAAGGAAGAAGGGAAAGCATTTTCTGAATTTGACGCTTGATGAGTTGTGTGCCTTATTGGAGAAGTTTTTCTTCTTGGCTCGTGGAAGACTATCACAAACTTGTTGTTGGAGGGGTTGAATATGTTCCACCGACCTATTGTCTCTGGGTTGGATAGGGATATGCATAGGCACCATTGTAGGTGAAGAAAAAATATATTATATCTCTTCGACAATATGTTTTGGTTGGATAGAAGGTGTTGAGGTTGTAGTGGTTGTATTAGTCTTTTGTGCATCCTTTGAAAAAACTGTGAAGAGGATGAATTTTGCAGTATGAGAGATTACCTTGTGGTGTTGTTTTGGTGAAGAAGTAGTCGGAACTACCTCTGGTATCCTTTAGAGTTGACTTCCCAGATTAATAATGACACTACAAGGTCTAGACTCATAGACAGCATGACGTTTCCACATACATGGTTGGCCAAAAACAACATAATAGACATCAAGAGGGGAAATATCACACACTACCTCTTCCTTGAAGGGATGGATGCCATAGGATAGGAGACACTACTGGCTGATGCAAAGATCTCGTCCCTGGTGAAGCCACCCAATGTTGTATGGTTGTGGGTTTGGTGTTGTCAGCAATCCCAACTACTTGACGAACTTAGCTGAGATGAGGTTCTTATAGATGTTGTTATCAAAAATGAAATGCAATGGGGTCCGCTTCACCCACATCTATGAATGGAAGAGGCCCTCCCCCTCTTCAGGATTTATTAGTTCTTCTAGTTGAATTGTTGTGGTCGCGACAATAGAAGTGGGGTTTGCATCGATGATCTTTCTGTTTTCAATATTTTATGGATCGGATTCTAAATAAGGGTGTGTCTCTGTCTCTTTGACCTCGGCCACCAATGACTGTTTCGAGCGACATTCATAGGTGTTGGGCTAGGGGATTTTATGGAAGTCACACCACTTCCCAGTGTCATTCTTCGTCTTTACTTTACCCTTTTTTTCCTGTGTCTTGGATTGGTTTTCTAGAGGTTGTTGGTTAGGGTCATATTTACCATGCTTTGGTTTTTACATATTTGCAGATCCAAATTCCCATTTGTTCTAGTGTCTAAATTTATGCTCGATTTTGACAACATATTGATAGGAAGATCCCAATGATGATATGTTTAGGAAATCCATTTCAGTTTGGATGTACCTATGCAGAGCCCCATGGTATTTCAGAACCAGATGTCTCTCAGAGTATTTGATACCCATCTTGGTGCGCAAGGTATGAAAAGTATTTGTGAACTTCGACATTGTTTGGCTCTTCTCTTGCCACGTTCTGGTCCATCTCATGTACTGGTCTTCATAGTTATCAACATGACAGTATTGTTCTTTGACCGCATCCACAAAAAAATCCCAAGTGGGATCGGCCCCATATATTCAATATTCCTCTATGGAACTTTGCTCCCAGTAAGTTTCCCACCAATGTTTGACATGGGGGAGAGCCTTGAGGAGTGTGAAGGTGATATTTTCCCTGTTGGAAAAATTTTGAACAGAGAAATAATCTTCTAATAAATTTAACCATTTTTCTAGGGCATTTGCATCTATATGACCTTCAAATATGGAAATATAAAAATTAATTTGTACCTTGAAGGGAGAGTTTCCTCCAAAATGGCCACTTGATGAAGATGTGTCTTTTTCTATCAGCAGGCGTTGAAGGATGTGTGCAAAATTCTCTATCATTTCATCCCTCTGTCGTGTGAGATCTTTCTCAAGCAACAGGTTAATAGAATATTTTTCTCTGTCGTTTTTATTTTCTTCTGCCATCGAGGCTTTCTTGGGCATGCGAGAGTGATTGTCCTCAATAGAGACAAACTCGAGACCCAACTGGCTATACTCTGACCTCGTTGGGGACATGTGTTGAAAAACATTCAAGAGCATCCTGCTCTGATACCACTAATCCGGATTATTTTTGGAATGAAATGAAAGCAAATATATTACAATGAAATACTCATTAAAATTTTCAGAAATAGAGAAATACAACAATACTTGATTTCTATTAATTAAAGATTTGTAAAGAGACTGTAAAAATACAGAGTGCAAGACTCACTAGAATGGTGGCAACTTTATCTCTGATAAGAGATGTGACGGCTATGCTCATTCAAAAGAAGATGATTACAATGATGCTATGAAGGCCTTTTTATGTTAAACATGAATTCCAAAACTCTAGACATCAAAAAACCTAACCCTAGGAGATGAAACGCCAAAATTCATGTGGGTCATGTTTGGGTAAGTTACTACATTAACTTCTCGGGGTCGTAACTTTTGCATACGATCTTCATTTTAGGCGCGTGATAGCCCATTGGAAAAGTCTTTTCAAGAACTACACATTACATTGTCAAACTCTAACTCTGTCTATAGGTTGACTGTGGAAAGATAAAAAAAAAACATTGTTTAGTGCCCCAAAACGGCCCTGGAATTACAACAAGATGTGTTGACATCAAAACATACAAAATAATCCAGTTGGACTAGGTGGGAGGACACTAGAATCCACCTGGAAGATGTCTAGGGATTCAGACTGACCCGAAAGTGTAGAACCCACAATTACAAATAAGTACAGAAGAACGTCCTGCACTAAAAACTGAAAAGAGGAGCCAGTTGGAACAAGTGGGTGGCCACTAATATCCACCTGGATCAATGTAGGAAGAAGTTATTTTTGAATATAACCCGGTATCTTGCTAGATATTTGGATTTTTCTCTCCACCATAGGAACCAGTCATACGCAAAATTCTTCAGATGTATAGATGTGACATTAATATTTTCTTCATCGCCAGCAATTTGGTAATACATGAAGTACTGCTCAATTTTATTTACCCATATTGTTGCCTCTCTTGCATTTGATCCATCAAATTTTGGAGCAATAATCTTTGCCTTGGGCATACCATTTTTATAAGTCCACATGTTGGGTGAATAATGCGATTGGTTCGGCCCCGACTGCAACGTTGAGTTACCTAGGCTTCTACTTCTATTTGCAATTGATTTGATCTCTAATCTCATGTCATGGTAGTTTTTGTTACATTCCACCAATTCTTCATTTATTTTGCCAATTTTGGCATTGAACGAAGTACTTACTTGATTTATAAGTCCTACGAAAAACTCCTTAGATTTTTTGCTTAGTTCCAAAGTGTTGTCCTCTATCTTTTTCTCTAGTTCTCCTGTCTTTCTCCTTGTTTTTCTCATGTTGACCAATGGTAACAAAGAGGAAATGAGGACTCTCCTTGATTATAATTATAATAATAATTATATATACTTGATTATAATTATAATAATAATTATATATTATAACTATATAAATATTATTATACTTAATGATTATTACAATTTTATTGTGGATAATTTAGGGTTTGGATGAGAAGGGTGAAAGGGAGAAATTGAGGGCGAAAGGGATGGCCAATCTTGTAGAATGGTCGAGCGATTAATGGTATGGGAGAGGATTTTGCAATTTTGGAGGGAGAAAATGGGCATGGAAGGGAGGGTGATTGGGTGTGGAAATGAGAGATGAGTATGAGGGTGAATGGAGCGTGGGAATGGGCGAAGGGAGGGAGTAGGCCACAGACGTGGATGAGTGAGAATGAGTGGATGAAATGGAGGGTGAATGAGTGGCCGAAATGAATGAATAATGGAGGGCTGAGCAAAGGGCTAAATGGAAGGAAAATGAGTGGATGGGGATTGGTTGTAGGGACAAGGGTGAGTTGGCGAAAGTGGTGAGTGTATGGTGGGAGAATACTATTTTTTGGAAACATATGGTGGGAAAATGATGAAAAGGAATGACGAATGGAAGAGGGAGGGCA
>ML791421.1:40049-74639 GCA_009831015.1 Picea engelmannii
TACATGGCAGCCCAAATATTATTGTAAGTGACAGAGATCCCATCTTCACTGGACATTTTTGGAAAGAATTATTTTCTTGTTTGGGTACTCAATTGGCTCATAGCTCATCCTATCATCCTCAATCTGATGGACAAACCGAGATAATGAACAAATGTCTAGAAGGCTACCTTCATTGCTTCCACTTGGGAAGATGAGTATTTTATACAGAAGCATCCAGAGTTACTCAAGCGTTGTAGACAACACTTGTCTCAAGAGGAAGGGCATATTAAGCCCTAATATTGGCTCATTACCCCTTAATTGGGGCATATTATATTAGTAATGTTATTTTATTTATGTCAGCTTTAGGCCATTATTTGTAATTATACCTCCTAGTCTCCTATATATACCAAGGAGACATTTTCATTTTGAATCATCTTGTACTTTAACATTTAAGTGGGGTAAAAGGAGGTTGCCCCCTCGAAGAGGCTTATTATCTAAAATTATCTCTTTTTCAAGGTGTTGAGTACTTTTTTTGAGGTTTTTCTATGCTATATTGATATTTGGTTCTTAACAGTATGTTTCATCCTTGTTCTACCTTTGCAATGCAATTTCGTAATCGTTGAAGCTACATACATTGTTTACTGGTTCGGTGAGTGCTTCTTCTTCGTTGGTTTGTCGGTTGTTGCTTGTTTTTGTTTTGATCACGATTCAACCTGTGCTTCTTCATTTCATCGTTTCAGAGTAAGTTTCAATGCCATAGTTTCATTTTGTATTCTTTGTTTGTTGTTTAGTGTTTTCAGTTTGCAAGTAAGAATGTTTTCTTATTTGTAGTCGCATGCTCCTCGTATGTTTCCAGTTCCTTTTGTACATGGGCTGCAGTTTTTTAATCGTTGGAGATACATATGTTGTTTACTGGCTCAGTGGTTCTTGCTAGTTCGTGGGTTGTTGGTTCTGTTTGTTTGGCTTGGGTTTGCACTTTGGGGCCCTGGGGGTGCAGTTCATCCTGTTCATTCTTTCTCGTTGGTTTGGTGCTTGTTATTTTCTTTTGTTTGATTCGGCCTTGCAGGGTTGGGGTCCAACGACGGTGGTTGGAGATTTTTTTTTTCTTTTTTTTTTTGGATTATTATTGTTTTTTGGGGCACTTTACGGTGTTCATCCCCTGCACCCACAAGTTGACATGAAGTTGTGTTATCTGCCCTTTTTTCCAAGGTCGATATCTATTATTCTGTGAGATTTTGTTGGTGCTTCAGTGTTGGCATGAAAGTAAATAGTTGCATGCAAAAAAATTCGAGGATTACATGTGAAATTGCAGTATCCGATGTTTTTTTGTTGGAATAAAGAATATGTATGCAACCTACATTTATAAACCATGTATGGTTAGATGTGTCGATATGACATTACATGTTCTTTCTCCTCTACATATACTAGTGTGCGCACGATACAATTTGTGTTGTGCTTGAGATATGATATGTGCAACAAAGTTTCTGCAAGATTATATTTGGATGTCTGGAAGCATGTCTGGGTAGTTTGCCATGGAAAACCAAAAACTTGTATCTTGAGCAAAACAGTCTATGTAGAGGATAAAGAACATGTATTTCCATCGGTGGAAGCATATCTGGATAAATTGCCATGGAAAACCAGAAATCGTTTAGCTACGGTCATGCAATTGCGTGATATTTTGTGCCTTGTAATATATTTTGGGTAGGGAAAAAAAATACACGTTTATATCCATGGATAGAGAAGTGCAAAGGTTCATGTTTATTCCTTTCTAGACTATTCGTTGAGTCTATTTTACTATATGTACATATTGCTTGTTCTCCGGTGAATACCAGCTTCCATTGATGTTCATTGTATTTTGTGTGTTCCCACATTCAAACAGACATAATAGCTGGAGAAAACGAGGGAGTCTTCACTGCATCGGTTGAAGAGGATATAGAAAAGTGCATGCTTGTACTATTGTTTCATATTGCATTGTTTTGTATTTCATTTATGTCGGTATATGTGTTCAACTAGTTTATTATATGTGCATGTTGTGTGTCTTCCTACATGGTAAGTTATCTTCATTACATGCCTTCCTGCATATTAACCTTCTTCTCTCATTGTGTTTTCGATGGATTGCTACATTTAAACAAATAGAATATATGTAGATGACGATGCGCTCTTTCGCGGATAAATAACCCTCTTTCTCTTTTTTTTACATGTCTCTCTTCATTATAAGTTATCTTCAATACATGCCTTCTTGCATACTAAGCTAGTTCATGTCCGTTGTGTTTTCATTGCATTTAAACAAACATAATGGATGGAAAAGACGATGGACTCTTTGGCAGGTAAATAGACTTGTTTATCTTTCTTTTAGATGTCTGTCTTCATACTAACTTGCATTCATGTGCATTGCAGATTCGGCATTTCTACCTTGGAAAAAACAGGTTTCTTGGACAGGGAGATGAATTGTTTTGTGCAACGGCAGAGGGTTCTGTGGTAAAATCTTCTAAAAGGTATACCAACTGTGCTGGTAAATTAAATATACAAACTGGGTGGGGGCATATAATATTAGACTTGAAAATGATTACTTGGCAGTAATGGGCCTTTCTTCCCTCCCTAATTCTACTTTTTCCATTTTCTATTATCCCTTTTGTTTTCTAATTCATTTGCTTAGTGTGCTTTCCGAAAATTCCTTCGTGCATCGGTTGTTGGACTAATGGATTCACTTCTGTGGTCATGCTTCTACCTTATTCCATACTTACCCACTTTCTCGATTGCGGGTGCTACGCTGGCAGGTTGAAGATTTCTCCCCTGGCTTCCACGGGTCCGCGATATACAGATTGGCCATGGAGCCTTGCGCTCATGCCCTGTTTACTGTTAAACATTTCTCTAGTTAAAAAAAATCAGATGCATACATTTTTATGGTTATTTAGTCCTTCTGATGGACAATATACAATGCATATTCTTGTTTAGTACTTATGTTCATCTACACATGCTTGCATCAGAAAAAGTTGGACTAGTGACATGGGCATGAGCAGTCAGTCATCCCAGACATCAACAGACCGACAAGGCCAAAGGTAAAGATGCATATGCTCTTCTCTTACTATGTTTACTAAACAAATACCCTAGGGTATATATATTCATCTATGGCATGGTCGATATGCTGATGTCATCCGCAATACATGGTTTGCAGCTCACAAGAAGTATCAACAAGTACAAGTGAGACGTCGAACACGCTGCATGTTCCACAGACTAAGAGGTGTGGTTGCGAAACTCTGGCTCCATAGTTCATCAAAGCTATGTGTGTACTTGTAGATTTATGCTAGTGAAAGAAGAATACACAAAAAAAAAAAAATGCACTACCATTCACTTTAGTTTTCCTGTTCAAAAAATGTCATCAGGTCTAGAGTTGTGACATCCAAATTACTGTCAATAGAAGGCTTGAACAACCGTCAAACTGGACAAGTGTTCATCGGAGACATAATGGTTGTCTATAGCACCTACTTGGACAAGGAAAACAAAAGTAGATCCTTTATGTGTGTTGACATGATAGACAAGGAGGCCATGATGACAGTGAAACTGATTGTTCCTCCACAACTTGTCCAGAAACATGCAGAAAAGATATTGCCGCGTAATGGGATATCAATTACAAATTTTAATATATTACCCAAAACAGTATATGGTCATGGTGATTGCGATCGAATTATTTCGCTCAACGAAACAAGCATTGTGGAAAAAATTCCCGTTGTTTGTTTAGAATATCATTTCATCCCAGACTCGACTATCAGCTAGCTTGCACAGAGCACTAATATTTACCCAATTGGAACGATTGGGGCAACTGTCACACTGGAGAGAAAATTTGGCTCGCAACACATTCTCCATATAAAAGATGGAGAGTCGAACATCGACAAGGCAATGGTACCACTTTTCATATTTAGTTTTGTCCTTTACTTTCACATGTGCATGTATCTCGAATAAGTTACACAAATATTGCATTGTTCCATGTTGCAGCTACAATTGTTCGATACATATTCAGATTTGTTTTCGTCAATGAGACAACAATTGCATAAAGGGCATATTCCACTTATGTTGTTCAAAAATATAACAAAGAAGAGGGATGTTAGAGAAAGGATATTTCAGACAACCCAGGCAACGTTTGTAACAAAGTTGTGAGCAGATATAGTAGAGGATCTGAAGAAACTAACTAGCTCTACAACTGTTGTGCATATACATCCACAAAATCATCCTCACTTTGCTTGTAGAAATAGCCTTCAACAAATTTTTGCGCCTGTTTACTTTTTTTTTTTTTTGAAGGGGAGGGCGGGGGGTGTAGTTGTGTATTATATTGTTCAATGTATTAATTCCTATGCTCGTGTTCCCAGGTTGAAGGTGTTTTAGTTGCAACCAATGTGTACTCGACCCCCTTTGAACCTGTATGTGCAAAATGCAACTCCCCTGCTTCTGCCTCTGCTTTGATAAGTGATGATACGATTGATTGTCTTTGATGTGGTGAAAAATATCCATATATATATATGGACATTGCATCAATGTTGTTATCTGAACCATGTGAAACACAACTGTGCATTGTACGGTTAGGCAACCTCTATTACAAAATGTGCTTCCTAAGTTGACAGAGTTGTCATATGAAACTTATCTACAGAAAAAGGCAAGTAGTGTCTACATGTTGCGAGAGCTTCAGATACATAGAAAATTCACCTTAAATGAGGACAATGCAATTTTTAATATCGGCTAAAGAAGGGTAAAAAAAATTATATATCAAACTTTGGCAGGAAACGAAAATACCTCATGTGTCTCTGTAATATTTGTTCAGCATCCAGATGAATGTTCGTTGGACTTGGCTATTTGGGATTGCACGTGCCTAAGATTAGCATGGAAGAAAACCCCATATATCCCATGGCCCGATTATTTTCTACTAGCAACATATACCAGATGCAAGAGAAAATGAATGTGGCGACATCTTTTCTTTGTATATCAAATTGTTTGGTGCAAAGGTCGATGGGTTCTTCTCTATGGAACCTTCTGGGAACTTGTTTGCGGCCTGTTTAAAGTTTGGTCGGTTCTTGGTTACGTTCTTTGTCTGTCAATTTGTATACTACGGAACTCCAACTTTTCTTTGGAGGACATGGAACAATATAATTGAATTTTTTACCCAACTGGCCCGCAGATCTGCCTGATAGTTTCTATGGCATTGTGACGCAAATGTACTATGTGGCTTGTTTTAGCAGATTTCCTTTAGCGTTGAACTTGGTCAAATTATTGTTTTGGAATAATTTGAAATCAATGAATATATAGTGTGTGAAGTGAAATTGTGTTATCATATCAACAAGAGGCCCTTAAAATTCAAATTGGTCATTGTTTTGGCATTTTTGCTTATTCGATGAACTTGGTAAAATTAATGTCGTGGAATAATTTGAAATCAACGAATATATATTGTGCGGAGTGCAATTGTGCTATCATATGAACAAGAGGCCCTTAAAATTCAAATTGTTCCTTATTATGCTTGTAGTGATAGAATTTAAAAAAAACTTTCTTTTGTTTTCTTCATTTTTTAAAAAATATTAGTAATTATTTGAAAATAATGTTTTTAGATAAAGTTACATAGGATGATCATCCCCAAACAATTGCAATCTTGAACCCACCAGTCGTGGAGTCCTGTCAAATTATATATCGCATAACTCTGAGTGTTGTTTGGAGGACACAGAACAATAAAAGTGCAATGTTGAGCCAAGCAACCCACCAGTCTACCTCTCAATTTGTATATCGCGGAAGTTTGGGTGCTATTTGTAGGACACAGAACAAAAGAGGCTCAATTTTCAGCCCGCCAGGCCGAGAACCCGCGATCCAAAAGGTTCCTAAGTATGGAATGAGGGATATGCATATGCTCTATAAAATCTCATGTCCATACTTTATAAAACTACATGTTTTCTATGTATTTCTCGTTTGTTAGAATCTTTCTCGTTTAATTAAATTCAGCAATATCAATATTTAATATTAATAATTTACCTCGAGTCCATCTGTCAATTTGTATATTGCGGAACTTCGAGTGCTATTTGGAGAACATGAAACAATGAAAGTGCAGTGTTGACCAGCCAGCCCGAAGGTCCGCTTGTTAATTTGTATATCGCAGAATTGTGGGTGCTATTTGTAGAGCGCGGAACAGTAGAGGCCTAATTTTCAGCCCGCCGTCCTGAGAGCCCCTGATCCAAAAAAGTAACTAAATATGGAATTAATATGGAATTGCTACGGGACAATAAAAGTACAATGTTGAGCCAACTAGCCCTCAAGTCCGCCTGTCAATTTGTATATCGCGGAAGTCTGGGTGCTATTTGTAGGAAACAGAACAATAGAGGCTCAATTTTCAGCCCGCCAGGCCGAGAACCCATGATCCAAAAAGTGCCTAAGTATGGAATGAGGGATCCACATATGATCTATAAAATCTCATGTCCATACTTTATAAAAGAACATGTTTACTATGTATTGTTCATTTGTTGGCAAACTTTTATATCACTTACCCGACTAGATTGTACAAACTTTGTCGTCTAATTAAATTCTGCAATATCAATATGTAATATTAATAATTTAGGGTTGAAATAATGTTTTTAGATATGTTATATAGTTGATAGGGATTTGTATCCGTAAATAATGGCAAACTTCAACCTACCATCCCTCGAGTCCATCTGTCAATCTGTATATCGTGGAACGTCGAGTGCTATTTGGAGGACATAGAACAATGAAAGCGCAATGTTGAGCTAGCCAACCCACAGGTCCGCTTGTCAATTTTTATATTGTGGAATTGTGGGTGCTATTTGTAGAGCGCGGAATAATGGAGGCCCAATTTTCATCCCGCCAACCCGAGAGCCCCCGATCCAAAAAAGTGGCTAAATATGGAATGGTGGATCCGTACATGATATATAAAAAATTCATGTCCATAGTTTATAAAAGTACATACTTAGTATGTATTACTCATTTTTTGGAAAACTTGTAGTTGTTGAAGCTGGCGAATTCACGACTTCAGATTTCACTTACTTTTATATCACCAGCCTGACCGATCGCTTCCCTGTTTGATATTGTAATCAAGGAATATAAACTGGCCCAAATCCAATTGTGCTATGACATGAATACGATTCCCTTAAAATTCAAATAGCTGGCAAGTATGCTTGTCAATTTGTATATCACGGAAATGTGGGTGCTATTTGTAGGGCATGGAACAACAGAGGGCCAATTTTGAACCCGCCATACCGAGAACCCGCAATCCAAATAGTGGCTAAGTATGGAATGAGGGATCCATACATGCTCTATAAAATCTCATGTCCATAGTTTTTAGAAGTACATCTTTACTATGTACTACTCGTTTCCTCTGAATCATGTTTAGAAGACGAGGAACAATAGAACTGCAATGTTGAGCAACCCAGTCTGCAGCTTCAGCTGTCAATTTGTATATCGTGGGACTTTGGGTGCTATTTGTAGGATATGTAGCAATAGAGGTCCAGCTTTAAGCCTGCTAGACCGAGAACCCGCAATCAAAAAAGTGGCCAAGTATGAAATGAGGGATCCATACAAACTTTATAAGAACCTCATGTCCATACCTTGTAAAATTTCATACTTAGTATGTATTACTCATTTTTCGGAAAACTTCTACCTGCAGAAGTTTCTGGATTCATGACTTGAAGTCCAATTGTGCTATTACATCAACAGGAGGCCCTTAAAATTGAAATAGTCTACAAATCGGCTTGTCAATTTGTATATCACAGAACTCTGGGTATTATTTGTAGGGCACAGAACAATGTAGCCCCACTTTTGAGCCCACCAACCCGTGAGTCCATTGGTACTGTTAGATAGTTCATAGGGATCACTACCCGTAAACACTCGCAAGGTTGGGCCCGCCAGCCCTGGAGTCCATCTGTGAATTTGTATATGGTGGAACTCCGAGTGTTGTTTGAACGACACAGAACAATAGAAATGCAATGTTGAGCGAGCCAGCCCGCAAGATTGCCTGTGAATTTGTATATCGCGTAACTATTGGGTGCTATTTGTAGCTAATGGAACAATAGAGGCCCAGTTTTGAGCCTGCCATCCCAAGCACCCGCGATCAAAAGATTGGATTAAATATGGAATGCGGGAACAGTACATGCTCTATAAAATCTCATGTTCGTACTTTATAAAAATAGATTTTATGTATTGCTCATTTTTTACGAAAAAAATCTTGGTAAGGAAGTTGGCGGATTCACGTATTCATATTTCACATACTTTTATATTGGCAGCCCGACCGACCGACCGCTTCCCTGTTTCATATTGTACAGACCTCCTTCTCTAATTAAATTGTACAATATCAATATTTTATATTAATAATTTAGTATTCAAAAGAATTTCTTTAGATAATGTCCAATAGTTAATAGGGATTAGCATCCATAGACAATCGTACGCTCTTGGCCACCAACCCTGGAGTTCGTCTGTCAATTTGTATATCGCAGAACTGTGAGTACTGTTTGTATGAAAAGAAACAAAAGGAGTGCAATTTTGAGTGAGCCACCTCGTAGGTCCAATGGGCAATTTGTATATCGCGGAATTTTGAATGTTATTTGTAGACCAAGGAACAATGGATACCCAATTTAGAGCCCACTAGTCCGAGAACCCACGATCCAAAAAGTGGCTAAGTATATATTTAGTGTGTATTACTCGTTTTTCCGAAAATTTCTAGTTTCTCTTTTCTCTCTTCTTTTCTTCTTTGAAATGTGGGTTCCTGCATAGGTGGATTTAACATTGTGTTTCTATTGTTCTGTTGCCTACGATTAGCACCTAGACTTCTACGATTTACAAATTTACAAACAAACCGCCCTTCATCTCATATACTTTCATTTTTTGTTTGGTTGGTCCTTTTACAAATTCCGTGACATACAAATTGACGGCTGATATCTGTCACTGAGATGCAATATGACCATCAGCCCTTCACGTCTCCTGGGTATATATTTTATCATTTTTCTTTTGTAACCCGCCCGACCACTTTCCATACTTAGGTATTTCTTGGAATCAGTTTCGCCATCACCGTTGCCTTCGTACTTGTTTCCAGATATGCAATAATTAAACTTTAATGCTAGTAGTCATCCTACAGGAACTGTTAAGATTGTCATTAATGTCCGGAAATCCAGAGAATATTTGTCATTACTACGAATTAAACTAAGATTTGTGCACAAGTATGTTATCCTTTCCAAGTATTCATTTCAAAGATGATGCAATATTTTTTTTTGTGCGGCGGCGGGTTGGCGCTTTTAAGAAATTTCTAATTCTTAATCTCTCTTCATCGTCACCGCCACCTTCGCACTTTTTTCTAATTGTGCAATTAGTGAGTTGTGATAGTGACAGCTCATTCCACACGAACCTTGGAGCTTTTCATTGGTCAATGAAAGGCTCGAGGAGATATTCCATTGATACGCATTAAACCATAATTTGCGGAGGGTTCTATTATCCCTCCCCGATTTTCATTTCAAACATCGTCTCGAGCAAACGAAAATTCTTAATAACTTGTGGCAGTAGTTCTGTCCAGACAAAGTAAACACATTGGGACATAATGGCCAGAGGTTCCACTATTCCAGGGCATACTCTTACTATCAGCAAAAAAGGATATGGTCCTTTGGTACACCGAGAGATATATTTCAAGCCAAAAAATTCCAAGGCAACCCTGCCTACTCAGAGAACCTGCCTAGTTGCATTCATGACTATTGCAGAAGTTGATGTCATAAATTCTGAGTTGGAAGAAGATGATCTGATGGGCGATGATACGGCAATGGATGATAGCAATGCAGAGAATCTTGCCACTCCTGCACCCAAATTGAAATCAACCATAAAAGATGGAACTTCCCGACTTGGTGATGGTTGTCCTGACAAAACCAAAAGGAGTTTCAGAAAATAAACTAGTGGTAAATGCAATAGCCACTTTGCAGTGTGAAAGTAGGAATTCTAGAGTTCCAAATTAGTTTGTTCTGGGTGGAAGAGTTTCACTGTAAAGAAATGATATGTTGATGCTCCCAGAGATATATTTCAAGCCAAAAAATTATTGATTGACATCTTCGGGAATGAGGTCCAAAACTCTCACTGCTGCAAGGCATTTTTCTACTAGTCATCTCCTTCCACCCAGAATGGACTAATTTGGCCCTCTAGAATTGCACATGCAACCTATGCTCCTGAATTTTTTTGGACTATGCAAAGGTTGTTTCATCTAAGGGCTATTCCATTTTCCCTGCAATGTTTTTCATCTTCTTCCTCACGGGAAGATTTTGAAAACTATCAATTTCAGCACAAGATGATTCATCGAGGAGAAAACTGCAAGGATCTTGCATACTACAGATCCCATGCTTGTGTTTGTCACAGATAAGTTCAATGTTTTGGCCCAAAGAAATGGGTCCAATTTCTAAGCATTGATGTACAATACTTGGTATTTTTCTTAATTTTTTTAATGGATTTGTTATTAAAAAATATTTGCCTTCGACTCTTCATTGCTGCTTCTTTTATGGATTTAACACATGTTCTCATTGGCAAGGTTCGGTGCTCTCGTACTTCTTCGATATTGTGTTTACTTAGGTTATTTTTTCTAAGATGGAACATCTAACAATTATATGACAATGTACTGTGTCAATCCACCAGCCTTTTATGCAAAAAAAAAATGGATTACACAGTTTCAAACCAATGTTCAATTCTATTCGTAATGCAGATAGAACATAGCAATACCAATGTACAATGTTGCAGCAAAATCGTTATTCTTGTTTCTAGACATGCAATTATTAAGTTTTAATGCTAACAACCTATAATGCAAGAAGTTTAATACTTGAGTTAATATGTTGCAATCATGGAAGAATGTATCAAGACCACAGTTACACCCACACGTTCCAATAAAATCTAATCTTCAACAAAGCATTTGCTGGCAATTAGTAGAAAATGAAGTTTAATAGTTAAGTTAATATGTTACAGTCATGGAAGAATGTATCAAGAACATAATTACACGCACACGTTGCAATAAAATATCATCTTCAACAATGCATTTGCAGACAATTAGTAGAAAATGATGATTTTGCAACAATGGGGCTTCTTTGAAACCAATTAGCGCTTACGAAAATTGCCTTCCACCTTTCTATTTTCCCACTCTTTTATTCCCTCTAGTTTCTCTTCCTGGTTACTTAATCATTTTTTTCCCAAAAATGACTTGTTGTGCAGCTTGGCAGATTCACGCGTTTGCAATGACCGCTTCCCCTTTCTTTAAATTGACCCTCTATTGTTTCGTGTCCTGCAACTGGCACCCAAAGTTCCATGATATACAAATTGACAGGCAGACTTGCGCATTGAGTGGGTCAACATTGCACTTCTACTTTTCCGTGACCTCCAAACAGCATTCGGAACTCCACGATATACAAATTGACAGATGGTCTCCAGGGCTGTCGAACTCAAGATTGCCTTTCTTTACGAATCGAAAAGTGTTAAAATGAGCCATACCACATTTGCGGCACAAAAGCTATATTAAAGGGTAAATCATTTCCTCTATAGTTTTGTGTCCTGCAAACAACACCCACAGTTCTGCACTATACAAATTGACAACTGGACTTTCCGGCTAGCTTGCGAATAGAATGCCTCAGAGTTTCGCGATATACAAATTGACACACGAAACATACAAGCAATAACCAAGTAAACTCGTGGATCGTATTCTTGGTTGTTGTTTTCTGTTCCCGCGAGCTTCCCAATTCTTTCCAAGTATATATCTTGCCACAAAAATGGAATATCTGTTACAGATGTGAATTTATTGGTCCTTGTTTTTCCATCTTCTATACTTGGCCAAGTATCTGTTTCTCTTTTCCCTGAACTTTATCTTTTTTGTCACTTATTTGTTCTTTCGAAAATGTATGGATGAGCGCATGGGTGGTCTTGTGGGTTCATAGCTACACTCGTGCTCTTTTATCACGACACCGACCGAACGCCTCCCCATTCCATGCCTAGAAACTTCTCCGACCGTGAATTCCCGGTAGGCGGGCTCTAGATTGGACTTTTGTTATTCCATGTCCTGCGAACAGTATCGTCACTTCTGCGATATACAAATTTGCAACCAGCCTTAGACCATACCCTCTTCCATTTTATGGTCCACCTATCATGCCATCTTCCGTGGTATACATTTTGCACTGAAAACTTCCGAGAAATACAATTTAACCGTCAGGTCCTCGCATGTTTTGTGGAACTATTGTCACCCAATTTTGAAGCTCGTCTGTCTGCTTTCCATACTTCACCATTTCTTCAAATTTCTTGGGTGGATCATCGGTTTGGTGGGTTGAAGAAATATTTAGTTCGTAGTCGTTGTTTCATGTGCCCACGCCCCTTTGCAATTAGAAGTTTCCAATTATATATAAGATCTTATTGCTACACATGCAATTAGCAATTTCCCTATTCCATACTTAGCCACTTTGCCGGAATTCCGCAAATATACAAACCGACTGCTGAAATGCCCCATCTTGATCTCTTCCGTTTTACACATTTTGCACTCAAAAATTCCAATACATGAAATTTGACCGTGCAACACTCGATTGTCCTGAGTATCCCCATAACCCTTTTTTGAATCCCGTCTGGCCGCTTTTCAAAGCTTTCCATTCTTTCTTTGCTCTCCGCCATCTCCGTCACCTTCGCACTTGTCTATAATAAAAGAAAAGAAAAAATTAATATATATATATATATATTGTTTTTAAATATGGAATTATTGGCATTTAATTCTAATAGGTCATCATGCAAAAACCGTATAAATTGTCATTGATGGGAGAAAGGCTTGAGGAGATCTTGTATTGATGTGCATTAAACCAAAGTTTGCAGGGGGATTATATTATCCCTTCTTAGTGTTGATTTCAAAATCATGAAATCTCGTTCGCACGTCGTGGCCTTCGCACGTTCACAAAACCTCCAATTCATCATACCTGCCACCTTCACATTTCTAAATATGCAATAAATAAGCTTTACTGCTAACAGTTCATCATGCACCACCCATACAGATTGTCATTAATCAGCGAAAGGCTCGAGGAGCTTTCCCATTCATAAGCATTTAACCAAGATTTAGAGAAGAGTTACATTATCGGCTCTAATTGTTCATTTAAACCATCATCTGCAGCAAACCAACGTTCTCATAAAGCTATGGCATCAGCTCGACAGCAGTTCTGTGGAGATACACTAAACATCTTCGAGCACGAGGACCAGAACTTCCAGTGGTCTAGGGCATATTCTTATTACTCAACCTCTGTTGTAGAGAACAAAGTAATTTGGATGTCCAGGATTGCTCATGCAGGATGTGTCCTTGAGGTTTTTGACTGTAAGGACCTGGTCTCTTGCTATGCCGATAAATTTATTTCAGAGAAAATAATTATTCCACTGTGGGACCGCTCTTTTGTTTCTTTGTCACCTGAGGTCTTCTGCTAGATGCTAAAATTGTTGGAGCCAACATTGACGTTCAAAGGAGAAGATTGCAAATAGTTCCTAGCAAAGCATAATAATGGATTGGACCTCTTGCCCCATTTTTTGGAAAACCCGCTTCTAGTTCCTGAAGATATTACAAGCATGCAGGTTAGTTCATTTAGAAATCCATTTCGCAAAATTGTCTGGTTGTTTACAACAATAACGGGACAGGAGTCCACAACAACTGTTTCCCACGTGGCTCTTTATATTTTGTATTTCACAGTCAACGAACAAGCCATTTTTTATTGGGGCAAATTAATTTCCCATGAAATATGTTCCTAATTGTCAAGCTACAAAAGGGAAAAGAAATTTTATATGTCATCCTATTTAGTTTTTTCAATAGCACATTCCTGTCGGTTTCCGCAACTGTCTCTGTCCAAGAATGTCAACTGTGAATTCCACCCAGTAACATTCTGGTACCAGGCCTTGTGGAAGCACAAGGCTTCCCACCGTTTTTATGAGGTTTTTAATGGCTTCCTGTCTGTTTTCAAAGTTTTGTTGTTAGGAGAAGATGCTCCCCACATATCTGAACATGCAACTAGCTTTTTGGACAAGAAGAGGACACTCAAACTTTTGGATAATTACACTGTGATAAGAATTTTTGGCTCCACGGAACAACCTACTCTCCTTCCATGTCACATTATGGACATAATTTTTGTTGCAGAAGTAGCACATCAATACAGCTATTGGTTCCATTTGTTCCAAAAGAAGAAAAAAAAACCAGTTCATTCCTCTGCCTTGGAAAGTAGGGGAGTTCGTGTTGAAAAATGTCAACAAAATTGACAATTTCGCAGCACATTCTAGCATCTCCAACCTAAGATATGTTGAAATCATAAGAGGGTTCAACCCCTATAATATTTTTCGACAACATTTACAAACACTTGGCCTCGGCGATTGTTTTTTAAATAAACACTTGCCCAAAAACAGAGATAGTGGCGACAACGGTCCTGCCTCTGATGTTGGCAACATAGACACAATGCAAAGCTGCACTAAATTGTACATGCGGTAGGGAAAAGGCCCCAGTGACAAGAGTGTTCAATCCACAAATACCACTCCAAAAAGTACGACATCCTAGAGCATCGCTCCAACAGCCCACCACAACAACAAAGAAACTCAGAGTTCTTCAAACGAAGGAGAAGATAACAACCCTCCTCATTCTAAAATTGATAGTTCTCACAAGCTTCCAATAGAGAAGAAGAGAAAAACAAAATTGGGACAGGCGGAAGAGCTGGAAATTCAAAGTGACAACATGGAACTTGACATTGATCTAGATAGCATGATCTGCTTCCTTGATCAGCCTAGAGATGCCATCCACCATAGCGATCCAATGGACATATCCGTTACCGAAAATTTTGACAAAGATGAATCCTTCGTGTTCCAGAGCGTTGTTTTTGATAGCCAGTCCAAAAATTTGATAATTGAAAAAAATTATGTTAAAAATAAGAAAGGCAAATCTCGTTCAGAGATTGACGTTGCCAACATGCGGTCGTCCCAAATCTGTCAACTTCACACCGCAAGCGGAGAAGCACTTCATGATTCCATTGGAGGTATCAAGACCGAGAATGCCAGACTGAAGAACCAGGTCAAGGAATTGGAATATGCTTTCATGCATATGCCATTGCTTGTCAATCCTTTGGCAATAGGCATGCTTGGCACCCCTGCATCCAATGTAAAAGCATCTTCCACCCTGCTCACATCTTGTAAAGGATATGTGGAGAATAATATCAAAAAAAGAATGGAACTGGTTACCGAGGCGTGAAAAAGATCACAAACCATCACTTCCCTTGGAAGCAGGGCACATAGTTTGCTCGAGCTTTTGCAGGCCCAGTTCAAAGATGAAGAAAATTTCTTTTTAAAAATGGTCATTCCTTTTGGCAAGATTGTCAACAATATGACAGAAAGAAAAAGAAGAGAAGAAGATCTTCCATCCAAAACCCATATCGCTCAATTGAATTCATGGTGGAAAGAAAAAGTGAAGAACTTGCATCTCATTGTTCAGTCATGTGAACAAGCCATATCGAAGAAATATAAATTATTCACAAGGTTGTCAAATATAGACTTAGCCGGGAAAACCAATGACTTCCAAGACTGCGACTTAATCACAAAATCCTTTCCCTTAACCAGGCAAGCGTTCGATAAACAAGTTGTTATGTTTAAGGCCTTGTCTCTGGAAAAGTTTTACAACATCCTTCAATTTGTTCAAGCTCACGTCCACGACTGGTTAGTCAAATATGCAGTACAGAATGAGGAAATTCATCGGGCTCTTTGTAATCTTTCTATCGACTTCCGGGAATTTAAAAACGATCTTTTCAACATTAAAATCCAAAATGAGATCAACGTCGCCCCAATGAGAAGCTACATTGAAGAATGGCTCAAAAGGCAATTGAAACAGGTCGTCGACGAAAGGCAACAGGAAGTTGCCAGCATTCCAGCAGGGGTCGAGGACATCCTTGAAACCGCAGTCGTCGACGACATCAATGAAACGACAGCCGCAAGAAAATAGCCAAAGGGCTCAGATGTACCCTCATTGTAAGTTTATTGATCGCATCTTGCTTTGTTTATCAACCCAGTTATTCAAGTTTCTTAAATAGAGATGTATAGGAAAACACTTATACCTTTCCATTTTATTTTTTTTGAAGGTATTGCACTCTATCTTCTTTCCACAATCATGTTTCTTGTACATATTTTTGTAATGGTCTGCGGGAGCCCCAATCCCAGTCTACATGACAAACGCATTGAAATTCTAGTTTATATGTAACAGACTTTAATTTCTTTGTATATTTCAAAATTTCCAGTAGTATGTAACAAACTTTTTTTTTTGACATATTTCAAATAAAAATGCATTTAAATTTTTATATGTTACAGACTTTATTCTTATCTTTCACCAGTCTGTATGACAAATGCATTTAATTTTTAATATGTTACATATTTTTATTCTTATCTTTCACCAGTCTGTATGACAATTGCATTTAATTTTTTATATGTTACAAACTTTTATTTTTTTATATATTTCAAAATAAATGGTGCTCTACAATGCAAGTGTCATTTACTTATACCCCATGTTCACAAATGCATTTAAATTTTTATATTTCTTATCTCCTTTTAATTGTATGTCTTCATATATTTTTATCTTTCACCAGTCCATATGGAAAATGCATTTAAATTTCCAAAATTATTTTTCCACTGTCAACAAATTTGTAGTTTGTTATATACTTTCAAAAAAATATGTTTGCTATATACTTTCAAAAAATAGATGGTGCTCTGCCTCCCAAGTGTCATTTACTTTTGCCCCATGTTCCGTGATATACATGTTGCACACAACATTTCCATGATAAACATTTTGCACCGAACACTTCGTTTCATTTACAATTCTACCCCATTTTCCACATTTTGCTTTCTAACCTCATTGGCAGGGACTACGCTGCCACACAGCCTTGTTATATTGTACTAGTATCACTTTAGTGGATTTTGTTGTAATAGATAATAATGTCAAAATAATGAGGAAAATTTGGGGACCATTGATAAGTTAAAGGAGCCATATGGTGATGGTAAATGTTATTGTCCTTGCAAAAAATGCAAGTGCTTAGAAACGAGAAAAATTAAAAGGGAATTAGCTAGAAAACATTGTTATGAGTCTGAGCACATTGAAGGGGGGAATGAATATTGTTGATTGTTAAGTTATTCATTATATGTATTTATTATTGATGTAGAAATATTGATGAACAAGATAATCATAGATGGAGTGGATGGAAATGAAGTTGATCCTATGAAAGAAAATTATACTGATATAATTGAGAATGACAAGATAAAAGTTTGATCCATGACACATTTTCTCCAATGGATGATAACTTTGATGATATTCATTATGTGCCTTTGATTAATAAGGTACATAGACCCCTCTATGGAGGCTCAAGGACAAATATTATCTCTACAATATTTTCATTGTTGAAATTGAAGGTATTGAACAATTTGTCAAACACCTGTCTCACACATATCTTAATATATGCAATATAATTCTTCATGCATGAATAATTTATTTTTCTATTTTTAGTGTTAGTTGTATAAAGGATGCAATATTGATGAATATTCATTACAATAATGATTTATGTTTTTCTATGTTGTAGGTTGTTAGGTGATTTTCTCCTACCACCATCAAATACTTTACCATGTTCATATCAAGGATTGTTTACCATTATGAAAGATATAGGAATGGAGTATCAAGCCTTCAATACATGTTCGAATGATCATATTATATATTATGGACAATGTGCAAAAAATTGAAATGTCCTGGATGTGGAATTAGTAGATATTGAACCAATTAAAAGTAATAGATAAGGTGTCATGCAAGGTTCTTTATCACATTCTCATAATTCCAATGTTTTCAATGATTGTTGGGGTGTAAAAACATAACAGAGTTTATGAATTATCATGCACAGAAGAGAAGTGAAGATGGTGTTTTGTGAATGTGTGTAGATGGTTTTGCATTTAGGGACATTGAAGAAACATGGTCAATTTTTAAAGAAGAACCTTGTAATGCTAGCCTTTCATTGGTAGTTGATGGTGTTCATCCATTTGGAGAGATCAAGTCCATTTATTCAGTATGGTCTATTTTCTTTTTATATAAAAAATAGCCTTCCTCCTTAGAAGAGGGAGCATGTTGGCAATGATCATTCTAAGTATTTGTTTGCAATAATGTTTTCAACATAAACACTTCATTTGGATTGTTTGTTACCTAATTTCTTATATGTATAAGTTAATAAATATGTATTTTTTTTCCAAATAATTAGGTAGGTACCAAGTTAAAAATACGGATGTATATATTGAGCCTCATATTGACAAAATTTTAAAGTTATGGGTTGGCATCACTATGTATGACATCTCCAAATCAGTAGGGAAAAAACAATTTCAATTATGTGAGATACTTACATGGAAAATTCATGATGCCCCAAGGTTAACAATTTTTGTGGTATGCAAAGCACGACACTTTAACAATATATAATTTTATCAATTATCCATCCATGTTTTTGAATAATTGCTTGGTATACTAGTATTGGCATTATTCCATATCTTGCAAGTCTTCAAACAAAGGATAAATTTACATGTCTAGTTTGTGATCCCATAATGATATCTCAACATTCAATAAGTTTAGGAAAGTATTTTCTACCTCTATCTCCCTTGGACAACTTTGATAACAACATAAAATATGTTATATATGATCTCAACAAGTATATGAAGTACATAACAATTATATTTGAAAGGTGAGGAGTCAAATAAATTATTGACATGTGATTTACTTGCATTGTATAATTACCAACTTAGATCCATCTTAAGGATCTATCAAACCATCCACAGGGATCAAATTCCTTAAGGTGTAATTTTTTTTGTATCATTTCATTCCATGACAAGTATTAATTATTTCATATTTAATGATTAAAAAAAATTACACCTTAAGAAATTTGATCCGAGTTTAAGATGTTTATTTTAATTGAGTGGACTTTAATTTTCCTTAATGTTTAATGTAACATTATCTAACCTAACCTAAGGCTAACGTGACAATATCTTCCCCATACTGGACCTACCTTTGGTATTTTTCTATACATAAAAACAAGTTGCATACACTAAGTTGAGAAGATTGATTGTTGAAAGACACTTGAAAACACTTAAGAGATTTTTTAGGGCTATATGATATATCATTTATTGGTGTATACTAATATCTTCTTGAAGTAGCAACAGATACCAATGTGCCTTGCATTTAGGATGTCAATTCCATCAACAAATTTGAAGGGGAGTTTATATAAAAATTTCCTTTAGATTTAAATCTAAAAAAACATTTTATTCATTTCTTCTTTATGTGTTTTACATTCTCCAATTTTTTTGAGAACAAATTGTTATATTGGGATGTCTATCAACAAATTTCAAAGGGGGTTTGTATAAATTTTCCATTTGAATTAAGCACACTGATCCTCCGATTTTTCCCCTTGAATTAAAAACTTGAAAACGCAATTTTTCCGATGAATGATCTTTCCGATTTTTCTCTGCTTTAAATTATTTCCGTCACCGAGTATTTTGGTTAGATCCTGTTAAACACACTGATCCTCGATTTCTCATCAATACATAATGTAAGTAATCTTTATTATTATATGTATTTTGATAATAATATTAAATCATTTTTTGATAATAATATTAAATCATTTTTTTAATAATTTTATCTACTAATACATAATGTAAGTAATCATTAAATATGGAAACATATTATATTCACATATATATACACATTATTTAATTTTAAAATATAATTATATATTTTAAAATATTATTTAATTTTAAAATATAATTATATATTTTAAAATATTATTTAATTTTAAAATATAATTATATAATTTGTTAAATATACGTTTAATGGTTTGAATAAAGATAAGTCATTTTCATACATGCACATTGTTTAATTTTAAAATATAATTATAAAATTTCACATTATTTAATTTTAAAGTATAATTATATAATTTGTTAAGTATACGTTTAATGGTTTGAATAAAGATACGTCATTTTCATACATGCACATTGTTTAATTTTAAAATATAATTATAAAATTTGATAAATACATGTTTAGTAGTTTGAATAAAGGTAAGTCTTTCTTTGTTGTGGAGATCAATTAAAATTGAATGATACTCTTCTATTCATACTATCAAATAAATAAATCTTTAAAACAAATAGAGACCTAATACTTGGAGAGATATATTTAATATTTGAACTAAACAATATATTTAGTAAAATTTAATGAAAAACAATTATATATATATATATATATATATATATATATATATATATATATATATATGAATTGAGTGGTTAAGTGTTTTGAACTTCAAACAAGGTAGTCAATATAATGGTAAAGATAAAATTAATAAGGTTTTCAAACATAATTTTAGAAACAACTATTATAATTGTCAAAGGGAGGATTAATGATGTTTTGACATTTAATTTTGAGATTGGTGAGGTTTTGATCAAAACCAATGGGTAAAGGGAAGATTAATAAGGTTTTAATATCCAATTTTGACATTAACAAGGTTTTTATCAAAAATTATACTTGTTAAAAAGCATGAAATAATATTGATGACCATTTGTAAATGTGATGTCATTTTCATTTTGTAGATATGTTTCAGTTATCAAAATATAAATTAAATTTATAAATTTCATGAAAACAAGTTTTAATAATATACATGTTGAATCAAGTTCCTACTTTACCAAATAAAATCTTCCTAAAATCTTATTTTAAGAACTACTTACAACTCTAATTATAAAATAAATCAAGAGATATTATTACCAAAAATTCACTTAAAATAACATTTTTGTCTTGACCAATTATTAGAAATTCTTTTGAGAAAGTTTTACAATTAATACAATGTTCATAACTCTAAATATAACAATTAACATTGAGACTAGTAAAAACAAGTGTACTAATGCATATTTTTAAAAAGTTAAGAAAAATATAAATTAAAAAAAAAAAATTAAGTATACTACCAATTACTATGGTAGATATTAATAATATATTATACCGTTTAAAAATCCATATCATCTAACTTATAAGTATTTAGTTTTAAGAATTAAATATTTGACAAGTAATAAAAGTAATTGAACTCAGTTTGTAATGAGATGGAATAATACCCTCTTCCTATTGATAAACAATTTTTTATATTAAATTTATTTAGCAAGGAAAATAATTTAATGGGTTTAAAAGATCCTTCAAATTTGATTATTGATTTAAATTCAATTATATAAATCGAATCTTCAGAATAATAATAATAATAATAATCTATTTTTAAGGTCACGACCAAGCCAACACACCAAATTGGTGTATGAGACCCCCTTGTTTGTGGGACAAGGGACCCCCCTCCACCTAGCGATTTGACTGGTAAAGTCTACGAAGGTATACATACCCTACCCCCCTCTGGATTTGAACCTGTGACCTCTTAAGAGGAAATACATGTTCTTAACCATTAGGCCCACTCAGGATGTATAATAATAATCCATTTTTAAGGTCACGGCCAAGCCAGACACCTAATTGGTGTATGAGACCCCCTTGTTTATGGGACAAGGGACCCCTCCGCCCAGCAATTTGACTGGTGAAGTCTACAGAGGTATACATACCCTACCCCCCTCTGGATTTGAACTTGTGACCTCTTAAGAGGAAACACATGTTCTTAATATAAAGTACTATGTCAGACACTTAAATTTTGTTGTATGGCATAGTGTTGGTGTGGACGCCACTGACAAAATCTTTGCCGAGATGTATGGAAAATATTAGCCTAGTGAGGGAATTGGCATCCATCATAAAAGCATGTAATGGTATCCATGATAGAAATTTCAGTTCAAGGCCTAACGTTTTATATTTTCGAGTGAAAGAGGTAAGAGAGAAAATCAAAGTGATTCCTTTATCCTTGCCAAGTTGGCACCCACTGGTCAAATCAAATTGGAAAGCGTTCAAATTAAAGTAATGTTTTTTTTTAGATTGGAGTTGATGGTTATCTTTCGTCACTAAAGAGGGAGAATGGATAGGATCCACAGGAAAAACATTGCATTTGAATTTGAATGATAATGATGGCACTTTATAAAACTAGCATACCTTCAAAGTGGGGAAAGGAAACACCGAAGTGAATCAATATGGTACAATGATTAAAGGTAAGAGGAGTATTGGATGGTTCATGGATAACTAACAAAGAATCCACTGAATAGGTTTGATAAATAATGTAATAAAATGATCGTTTAAATGGTTGGGCATAAATGTACCATTTGCAAGTGGACACGTTGCAAGTTTACATATGTTGTGCAATTCTAAAACGTGGCATGCCCCCATATGCCTTTGACATAGGATGAAGCTTGGAGCAGAACCCTTCCCTTAAAAGAACACCTTTAATGTAATTAAAGTGAGTGGATAATGGTAAGATACAAATCAAGATACTACTTCCCCTCAAAGTGAAATCTCTTCCTAATGCCTTTCAAGGCCATAAGCAAAACAGTTTGGGTACTTCGTTCCTTCCATCTAGTAAGGCCTTATGGATAGATTACTTGGTTCGATGGCTATGGAAATGGGAAGGATATGATAGTTAGCTAGCAATGGTGAGACACATGCTTTTCGGATGCTAATGGTCTTGTTGCTAGAGTAAAATTAGCTTCAAATGCATTTGGCTAACTACCCACCTTTCCTCATGTTTATGAATGAATGTACACTTAGAAAAGAAGTTGAGCACTTGTGAACTTGAAGTTTTCAATGCCATCCAAAATAAGAAGCATATCAAGGGAACAAGCCTTGGCTTCTTAGTGCTTCCAACAACACGATATGACCAAAAACCAAGACACTCACGTTGTGTGGATCTTCCAAGCCTCCCATCAAGAAATGCAAAATTGCAGTGAGGGCACTAGACGGGGAATCAAACTCCAAACTAGACAAAGGATGTCAGACAATTGGTTTAAGTTGATGGAGAGTTGGTCTGGAATGTTGGTTTCCATTGATGTCAACCCTTGGAGAGTGATATTGTAGATTTATGTCAACCCTTAGTGATTGATGTCAACCCTTGGAGAATTCTGGTAGCACAAAGGCATGGGTAAAGGACTTGAGTCTGTTTGAGGTATAAAGGCATGAAGAATAGTGAATTTACATGTAAGACTATTCTAGATGGATAGTATATGTTATGTCATTTCTGGTGATATGTGGAATGTCACATAACTCCTCACGGTTAGAGAGTTATGACCATATGAAGTTGGAGAACCCTCATGAGTTATCTAGAAGCCCCTAGAAAGTCAAAGAAGTCAATTATTCTAGAATCTCCTAGAAGAAGTGTACTAGTGAAACTGATGGCAACTAGGATTTAATCATGGGTATAGTTGTTGCATTAAGAAAATAATTAAAAATAAATTAGTTGCAACAAGAAGTTGTGTGTTTGGTAATTATGGTAAAGTAGTTGTGATGAGAAGATTGAATAGTCAAAGTGGTTGACCAAGAAATAAATTAAATAATAAAGTGGTTGCAACAAGAATAATTAAGGGCAAAAAAGTTATGAATTGACTAATTATAGAAAAGTTAGTTGCAACAAGACGTTGTGAGTAAAGATAAATTATTTAAATAATAAAGTAGTCAAAATGGTTGCAAAGAGAAATTATTTAAACAATAAAGTGTTTGCAACAAGAAGTGGTGAGTTTACTATTTATGAATAAGTCAAAGCGGTTGCAATAAGAAAATAATTAAAAATAATTTAGTTGCAACTAGAAGTGGAGAATTTACTAATTGTAGCAAAGTGAGTTAGAAGTGGACAAGTGGTTAGAAGTGGGTTAGCCCTAAAAGAAGGAAAGTGGTTTATGTTTGTTAGAAGGTAACCCCTTGAGGAAGCTACATGGAAGTATAAATAAGAGAGAAACGCTCTCCCATTAGCACCTATTGAATATCATTGAATATATATTTTGTGAAAGGTTATTTGTGCAGGTATTATTGATAGAAAAAAAGTGCGGCAGAAAAATAGCAACAGAAAAAGTACGACAGAAAAAGTGCAGCAGAAAAATCGCAGCAGAAAAAGTACGTCAGAAAAATCGCGACAGGAAAACTGTAGCAGAAAAAGTGTCACAGGAAAGGTGCAGCAAAAAAATCGCAGCAGGAAAAGTGCGGAAGAAAAATCGTGGCAGGAAAAGTTCAGCAGAAAAAGTGTGACAGAAAAATCATGGCAGGAAAAGTGCGGCAGAAAAAGTGCGGTAGAAAAATCGCGACAGAAAAATCGCGGAAAAAAAATCGCGGCAGCAGATTCAGAGCAACAGAACGCTACAAGAAGAAAAAGGTATGGTTTTCATATGTGAAGTGTTGAATCTATGAATTTGGTTGAGGGTTTTCCTTGTAAATCTATTGGATTCCCTCTTGGAAGTTTAGGGCTTGTTGTAGAGTTGATCTAAGGAAAATCTACTGAAGTTTAGTATTGGTTCATGTTTGAGGGATTTTTGTTGAGGTATGTTGTTGAATTTATTGGTACAGATAGAGGTTGTATAACAATGAGGTTGTGGCACATGGTTGATGTGAGGATTTATGGTATTTGATTTATGGAGAGTGTGGTAAATTTCTAGAGGTATCTTGTTGGTTATCTTAGTGTATGTTATTGGTATATGGTAGAAGTATATGACTGGGTATATGGATGAGATACATACTTGAAGTACATGGTGATCTTGATACATCTTGTTGAGGCATAGTTTGGTTTGTTTTTTATACATGATTGGTACATGTTGTTGATTATCTTTGTATAGTGTTGATGTACATGATTGATGTGCATTGTTGGCACATGGTTTGAGTGATATTCTTGTGATTTTGGGTATGAGATATATGTTATCAGATATGATATATTGAGAATATTATTGGTATTATTGGTGTATTTAGTTTTGTTGGTACAGGAAAGGCACAGGTATAGGTTGGTTACAGGACAGTGGCACAGGTTGATTATAGGGCAGTGCCATAGATTGGTACAAGTTTATAGCATTATATCTCATAGTGACAGTGTGACAATGGTTCAATCATTCTACTTATATTTCAGGGTGATTGGACGGGGAAAGGATAGGTGGTTGTAGCTGGAGAACATAGGGGGTTGTATCCTCCTTCTGGTTGTAGCGAGATAATTGGGGAGTTGGAGCTTCCCTCAAGTTGTAGCCTGAGAAACTAGGGGATTAGAGCCTCCTTCCAGTTGTAGCTGGAGAATTGGAAGTTGATGCTTCCTTAAATGTAATTATTGGTATACAATAAAAGAATTATGTGGTTTTCTCCCACAATGGGTTTCCACATAAATATTGGTGTATTGTGCATTGTGTGGATGTGTTTGTTATTGTTTATTATGCTCTGATGAATATTAATGCTTATGATACAGTAAGATATTGATGATGAACAGATGAACATGGTTGAATGAGTAAAATAATATACATTGTGGTTTAAAGGATTAATAATTGGTATAATTGCTCATTATTGATTCACTCCCCCCCTCCCTTCTCAGTAATCTAACAAAGGAGTCATCATTAGGGATTTGAACGAGAAGAATGCAGGACCTTACATGAGCAAGGTAACGTCATTTTCCATGTCCAATTGTGATACCAAAGAGATACAAACATGGTATGGAAGTGCGACGGTGGTGCCAATGGAATAAGTAACTTTCTCCCTCGAATCATGAGTAGGTTTGTTGCAAGCAACGTAATCATACACACATTTGTTTCCATTAATGTGTGATAATTATGTTTGTTATAGTGTCTTCAATACACGTTTCTAGGCATCCCATGGCTTACTTGAGGGTCTGGGAAAATAAATATATCATTTATTTAAGGAAGACATGGATATATCCTTTTTTCCACACCTCTACACATATCATTTGGTAAACCTTTCAAGAAAGAACATGTGCATGAGCTTTGGTCTACATGTACACACAAAGGGTGTAGTGCATGCTTCATACATTCAACCACCACTTTGAGTAAATGTGTGTTTTGGTCCACATGTGTACATGCATGCTTCATAGATTCAACCACTACTTTTGAATACTCCCATAACTCCATGAAAAACATAGATGTTATCTTTAATATATATGAATATGCACACAAATGGTGTCATTGATGTTTCTTAAATTTAACCACTCATTTTGAGTGCCCCATAGATACTAATCCTTGTAAAAATGATACCTTGAAACAAAAAGGCGTTGTCTAACTATTCTACGAAATGGTTTTTTTTCGCCAGAATCTGGTGACATAAATCTGCACGAAATCACTATTTTTTTTTGTTTAAAATTCAGTTTTGAATGTAGAAATGGATTCAGCATGCTAAAAAACCCTTGGGGCACTCGGATTATATAGAAATAATCACTCAAATATGCAGATCTAATAATTTTCTGTCGGATTTCGAGCAAATGTCCCCGGAAAAAATCGTCGGAGACCCTTCATTTCATAGACCGTTTAGCCTACGGAAAAAAAAAAAAAAAAACACCTTCACTCATGACTATCAACTTTTGATATTTGTCAAATAAAATTTTATATGAAAAATGAAATAAAAAAGAATTGTCATTCATCACCATGCTCTTTTTTTTTTAATCATTAAGGCGAAACTTATGTTTGATTTTGATTTTGATTTTATTCTATACATACATAAAAAAACGCATCATTCCTTACCTTACTCTTTTGAATAAAAAAGAAGTCTCTCTTCACCGTGTCTTTTGGTCATTTAAGAGGAAAAAATTATGTCGCATGTCCACCATGCATTCCTTCGTGGAATGAAATATTTCCATCCATAAGCAAAAAAAATCCTGGAAGCTTTGGATTTGATGGATTGGGGAAATCGAATCTCTCCTACAGAGGCATTGCGAAGCTCCTGTAATAATAAAAGTTCCATTCCGGTGATGAACAATTTTATCGACAAGAGGCAGTTGTGAAGGGAAAACAGGGGTTTGTTCATGATTATCATGATTATGAGGGCATATCTCATTGATGTCCATGCAATGGTTCAATAGATAACATTTTTTCCCCTTGAAAGTAGCAGCAGGACTACCCCTTTTCAGTTCAAGCCACAACCAAAGAGGCACGGCCTAATTGGAAGCAATAACATGTCGCCTGCCCTGTTCACGCTCGAATCCAATAGCCTTCTATAACAATTTGGTAGATAAATTTGTTTCAACCAGCTAAAGAATGAAGACTATGACGCAGGAACAGGTAACATGTAAGGTGGAATTGCATACCTATTATACTCTCAAGGAAACCTCTGTAATAAGCTAACACGTAAATAGAACTCTCAAGGAAACCTCCCCTTAAAAAAACACCTCTGTAATAAGCTAACACAAAAATAAAACTTTCAAGAAAACCTCCCCTTAAAATAATGCCTCCATAAGAAGCTAACAGAGAAATACAACGCTTACATAATAAGCTAATAGAGAAATACAACACTTACATAATAAGCTAACGGGGAAATAAAGCCTATATGTGAACCAGGTCTACCATAGTCATTCAGTGGAGATATGTGGTATAATATGTATGTATATGAAACATGAAATCAAAACCTTCTTGTCCCGAGACTTTCATAATTTTTTTTTTGACCTTCAACTAGTTTTTCAATAGTTGTGATTTTGACATCAAATTCACAATTTTGCATTTTCATTGTTATAATTATCTATTTTGGTTTTTTCCCTCAGCACAACTCACTAGTGGCCTACACGAGACATGTTAAGTGGACAGATGGAGTATTTGGGGGAGCCACAATAGAACATGGAAGATCTTTGTGAGACTACAAGACTCTTGAAAAACACATATAGAAAGCCATATCAGAAAGCATGTGCTATGTTTGAGTCCATCCTTTAAACATCACTTCCAATCTCTAAAGCATTAGGAAGGATTCACAACCAAAAATCAATGTACTCCCAAGAAACAGATCTCAATAAAAGTGAGAGTCTAGAAACCAAAAATGTCATGGGGGTAAGAAAAATATTGATTCGTGGAGCCCTTTTGAATTACATGCCTCAATTTTCTGTAAAATTCACACTTGTGAATTGTTGAGCAGGGCTATATTCTTATAAAACGCATAGCGAACATAGATATCAAGGAATAATGGGAATACTTATTCTCGAGTCTTAGGGAACTTAATTCATAGAATCAACTGAGATCAGGCAAAACACTAGCCAAGCTCTCAACGGGTATGGGATGGTAGAAGCCATAGAATTTACAATGGGAATTGAGCACCAGAGACCTAGTACTTCAAATCTGATTCGCTATGGTTTCATCTTCTAATAGTCCTTTGGGGAAGATCTGGACTGCTCTTTCTCTGGAAGGAAATATTGATAGCTCCATATAGCTCCATTATTGACAAATATAGACCAAATGATAGCAGCAAATGGTAGTAATTTTATGTATTTTCCATGCCATTGGAAAATGGTGTAGCTGCATGCGGCAATAGATAGGTAAGCACTGTCAAGATTCCACCTGTAATCCAACGACAGTTTCTCATTTTTGGCCATGAAGATTGGGAATATTGGGAGAAGGATAAGACTACTAATTGAATATTCATGTCTACTCTCTTTCCAAGACTACTAACTGATCTGCCTACGTTGCATGCAAAGACTACTAACTGGATCTTCACATCTATTCTTCTCAAGACTACTCACCGACCTGCCTAGTTTGCGTGCAGTTATAGGTTGCATGCAGTTCTCACTTACTGATGGTTTTTCTGCACTTACATATTTATATGCGAGCCAAATGTCTATTGGCACGTGGGCATGGAATTCATCTAACGAGCCCTAGAATTTTAAATCTTGGATCCGCTATTTACGAAAATCTTGGACAGGAGAAGAAACATGGTATTTTTTGATACGAAACTGATATATTATGAAACATTGAAGACATATCAATTAAGAGAGATGACGACCAGTTGTCGATGTTGGATAGGTTATCAACAAATGACGAAAAATCTCAAATGAACCCTCCCTTAAAAGAACGCCTTCGGCATAATAAAGTCCAAATTTTTATTTATTATAAGAGAATTATGATACCATGTAAATGACCATGTGTAATTGATTTTCATAAATATTTAAAAAAACGATCTGTATAAACATTTAAAAAAATTAAGCGATCCTTTGTAAGTGGTTTTCACAAACATTTAAAAAAATGGTTTATATAAAAAAGGTTTGAAGGTGAGTCTGACCAATGTATTGGGGTACCAAGAGTGGGGTCGGAAGATGGGCGGGAATTTATTTCAAAATCCTGCAATAGGACTTCAGCTCTAATGGCGGGGATGACAACCAGTTTTGACTCTAGTGGCCTTGTAGGTAGTCTTGGTGACATTCTGATGGAGTTCTAGGTTTTCTACTTTCTTTAGAACCTGGTCAACACCATCTAGTTTGGCGTTTCTAATGGTGGGACTTGTTTTAACGCTGAAGTTTCTCGACGATCCAGCTATTTTTCTTTGGGATTATCGGTGGTGATGGTTAGAGTAGCTAGAGGTTTTAGTTGGGGGTTCTGCCACTTTTGTCAGAGCTCCTACTATACTAGTTTATTTTATTGATGGGATTTCTTCTCAGTCTGTGTTCATTGTGCGTTCCCACCGGGTTACTGTGGTAACTCGTATTAAATTTATTTATTTTCTGTTTGTGACAGATTTCCTTTGTGTGGGTGGTCTTTAACTGCCTTAATCTCTGTCATTAATGGAGTGTTGGGGCCCAACAACTCCCCCTAAATTTTTACAAAATTTAAAGGGCCCCCATTAGAATCTTGATAATTATAATGAGCTACAGAATCAACCTTTTCAAATAGTTCCATACCTTGACTTGCTTTGAGACAAACTTAAGACATCCACTATAGTATGAGACATTCATTACAAGAGTATATGTCAAAAGTTAGAAATGAGCACATAAATCTAAATTTAAAGAAAAACGTTAATTTTTATCAACTGTTTACTTTCGTTTAAATTATGATTATGTGTTTTTTCTTTTGCTCATTAGCAAGTTTGACTATTTTGAATAATGTGTTCAATACTTCATCAAATAATATCTTGGTTGGTTTCTCATTTTCATAAAATCATTTGGTGATATTAATTAATTAAATTCTTTTTTTTCATTTTGCATCTCATTTCAAAATAAAAATAATAATAATAATAAATAATTATCTATGATTTGTTTGATTTTGTAAAAAACCAAAATTAATATTTTTCTCTTCTCCATTAACTTAAAGCTTCTAGAATTTTAAGATCATATTTGAAAGGAAATTATAAACAATGTTTGTTTAAAACTTATAGTTAGTTTAAATTGATTTTTTATTTTATTGTTCTAGATTTTGTTTTATTCACAATTTTTAGGTTATTAATTTTTAGGTTTTTAATTTAGGTTTCTTTTTGTTTCATAGGTTTCTATTATCAAATATTTGATACTAATCTAATCATGGCTTGATTTTATTATCCAAATACGTTCAAGATGATTGATCCAAAAATAATATTGGATTGCTACAAATAATTTTATGAGCAACAACAGATAAAATTTGGAAAGGCACCAAGATCAGATAGACGATTTTGCAGGAATGATTTCAGCCAAACCGTGAGGAATTTGAAGAAACGGTTGAAAACCCAGAACCCAAATGGACCCATTTACCTTCCTTTTAGAAATTTTCCCAAAAAATGCACGATTTGAGAGATATTGATGTCTCTTTACGATGAAAATTTCAGGTGGCAAAAAATAATAGTGATGCCCAGACTGTTCATTCATTATATAAATATATGAGAAAGTTCAGATCCAAGGAGATCCAGAAAATTGAGAGGAGGATTTTAATCCTTTCTCTTTTTTATATTATATATTTTGTAAACTTTTCTTCTTTTCAAATGGAGTAACGGATGGTTGGAATCTTTGGGAGAATGGACGAGTATTTTCAAAGAAGAATATGGAATTCTAGGTTGCTTAATGGCTTTTGTCCTGTGAGTAAAATGGTTTTACTTTCATTATAATATCTTCATATTCTTTGAATAATTGATTATGCATTGATTTAAATTAGCTTTAGTCTATTTTATCAATACATGGTTAATTGTTATCATTTATGTATTAATTTTTTCAATCTTTAAGAGTCTATTGTCTTAAAAATTCTTCTAGGACTACAATATGGGCATGTGATTTTGAGAAAGAATATGGGAAAGAAATTCATCTTTGGCTTTAGACCTATGTGATGCTTATTCCATTTCGTTCTTTCATTACTGTTGTATTATGAGAATGTTATTATGGTTGATTTTAGATTTAGCTTGTCATCATATGGTGTTTTCATACGATTAGATGTTAATCCATAATTTCTTATTCCATTTTTTATGTGTGATCATCATTTGATTATTGTGGAATTTATTTCTAATGTTAAATGATGGATAATATCAATACTCAGAATTGAGTTTTCTTTCGTTCTTAAATATTGATTATCTTAAGATCACATGATTTTTAATTAGTTGTCTTCCTATTGTTATTAATTTACTCCAATATCAAATACTTCTTTGAATATATTCTGGAAGTGCTAGTATTGTTCTGTTATAGGTTTCCCTTGACAACAGTACATGCATGAGCTCATACAACACAGAAAGATAATACCAGTTTCGTTGATCAACTACAGATTACTCTGTGCGTTATTTAGTTAAGTTGTTTATGAATGAAACAATGATTACATTAATTAGCTTTGACTGTTTTTGTGTCATTGTTTCAATCATATTCATTTAGTATTTATTTGTTTAATATCTTTAAAAAAAAAAAAGCCAAAAAGAAGTGTTGTTCATATTTGATTCATAAACTTTATCAAACAATCATTTTCGCAAGATTTCATGCAAACCTTCTAAACTGTATATAAACTATTCATAGTCATTTGTATATTCACATTCTTAGATAAATATTTGTAATTATTGTGTCGATTATTAGAATATTTTCTTTAGTTAGTTTATTTCATTTTTCTATCTTTAGGACCCTAGTTGGCTAACAAAGCCATTAAACCCGTCAGAATAGGTTACACCAAACGGCTTGGGTTATTTAGACAACCCCAGACTGGATCTATTCTTCCAATTGACGGCAAGTTAAATTTGCCCATCAACACAGAGCACTTTGCATAGTGTAACACCTCGGTGTTCTACCCATTCTGCCTTTAGTAGCAGGCATGTGGCACGCCTTTGGTTGGGCCAGCTTACACGATGACGGAAGCAACAGTTAAAGCTCTGATGAGTGCAGTAGATGAGGATGCTTTGGAATAGGCGGGTATATTTATTGACTCTGGCAGGCTCATTTCTAAACAACGTCCCATTCTAGAACCTTCATCTCTTCTTCTGAATAGCTCTATCCGGGTTTTACCAAGCTCTACAGTGGGTAGAGTGACTGGAGAGAGGCCTAAAGTTGTGTGCCCGAGACACACATCGACTGGTAATGTTGTAAATTGTGGAGCTCCAAGTCATCGGGGTGGTGGAGAGCCTTTCTCGGGGAGTAGGAAGCTAGCTTCGAGGTCCCGGTTACCTAAGAAACCGTGGATACCCAACAGGACCTGATGCAAGATGGTGTTGGGGGACGACTTGGGTTTGGAGGAAGCGATCAATTTGGCATCGATAGCACTGGTGGGTAGATTTTTTTATCGCTCTCAAGTTTTTACACCAGTGCTTTGTTGGATGGAGGTGAATTTGACGCCCTTGATAGGGTACATCCCTAAACTTTACGTTCTCTCACGTAGCTGGTTTGGTTTTTGTTTTCTCACATTGGAGGATTTGGAGAAAATCTTAGATTGTTTTTGGCCTTTTGATGGAGAGAGTCTGATGCTAAAGAGATGGAGGATCTCTTTCGACCCAACTCAAGATTATTTTCGCTACAGACATCTATGGATACTACTGTCGGGACTTCCATTAAATTTTTGGAACAGGAAGGCTTTAAGAGCTATTGGTAATGCCTTGGGCCGATTTATAAGTATAGATGAGAAGGCTCTTTGTGCACCAAAACGTAAGCTAGGCAGGATGCTAGTCGAGGTCGATATGCATTGTGGTCTGTTGGAAACTTTAGACATATAGTGGCGGGATCAGTTTTTTTCACAACGACTCGATTACCTGGGGATACCATTTCATTGTACACTCTGCAGGAATACAAGACATCTGAGAAAAACATGCCAGGGTTGCGAAGAGAAGGAGGAGGAGGAGAAATATCGACTTCGGAAAGCGCCAATATTTTTCTCGCCATAATATGAATCAACTGCTCGAGAAGTACCTGTCCCTGTTTCCTTGGATTCTCCAAACGTCTCGCGATCAAACACACTTACGGGTAAGCTTAAATCTCAGTGTCCTAAACTTTTTAATACTTTATCTTCTTGGGAAAAACTTACACTGGATGCAACTTATCCACATGGGACGGTGTCATTTGGTCATCCATGTGACCCTACTCCTGTTGTCGAGCCTTTCACTTAGCCTTTGGTTATTCTCACAAATCCTGGGTTGGGTTCGGTGTTGCGAGATGAGCCTTTTGTTACCTTGGGAGTTTATTTACCTGTTCATGTATTGGGTAGGGTCCATCCTAAAATTGTGGAACCCAAGAGATGCCTATCTAGCTCTAGAACCTCCTCCTTTGAGGTGGGGGCTACCTCGAATACGTCTCTTTCTTTACCAAAGAACCCTAGGATGGGGGTTGAATTGGGGGGGCCGAACCTTATGTACTCATGGCTTATAGGGAGGAGGACCCTAGAGACTGTTCTCTTGGGGAGACACTAGAGGCTTTAGTATCGATTGATCGGGAGGTTGAATCCTTGGTACCTCTCACTATGTTTTTAGGCAATACAGTCATACCTTTTCCGGTCATTTCGAATTCAGTGGATCCTTCTAAACTTCGCGGTGGGGGTGTAAATTCAGGTTATACTTGGTCCAAGGGGATTGGTTTTGAGACATCTCTAATAAAAACTAGAAGTGCCCGAAAATGGGCTACACTTTCAAGGAATGCGCCTGTTGTTTCCTCTTCCACTACTACAGATTATGGGGCGTGTTAATGATAAAAAATGCACTGGCATTTTTGCAAGAATGATGCCTAATATTGTGGGGAATATTTGACTAGCTTCCCTAGCTCCAAATTCAAATCTAATTGCACCATTGGAAAGATTATGATCTGTAGATGTCGATTGACCATTTGAATGTGTGAAATGGACATTCCACGGCTGAGAAAAATGATTTTTCCCAAAACAGATAATTTCTGGAAAATCTGACTTTCAGTGGTTAACGCAAACAGGACGATTGTTCATTAACCATCGAAAACGATGCTTTCGGTGGTTAAATCACTCAAGATCATTCCAAGTTAACCACCAAAATCCTGTAATTGCCAGAATGAGAAAATTTTTGCCCAGATCAGAATTTTTCGAATCAGAATGAGATGAAACCTCTTGGAATAGATAGGTGGTGAATTATCAAGACAAAGCCAATAGTTATTTTTGACATATTGTTGAAAGAGGAAGTGTTTCAAAGGTTTTTGACATATTTGACAAAGACAGAAATTCAGGACACTTTTCCACCTCAGCAAATTCGACTTAGTCTCTATTTGAAAGTCATCATTTAGCCTTGGGAGGCTGTTCTACAATACACCAACAATCAACAGAGAAAAATCTGGGATTGACCTCATTTTGGGGAAGCAT
>ML791421.1:74845-87466 GCA_009831015.1 Picea engelmannii
ATTGCTAGAAGGCCTTGTGAGATTTTGTATTTCTAGACAGTCTTGAACACACAGTCCAGTCCCTAGATATTCATCTTGATCCAAAAACCACATCAATTATTAAGAAAACATTTTCCCAAAAGAGTTAGTTACCAGGCATCTCCAACTTACAGCCTAGGAGAGTTTCCTGGAGTGATAACAAATTGGTGTCGTTGCTGGGGAGCGAGTTCAGAAGCTTATCTTCCTAGGAGAATGACACATCAGATCTATTTCTTGATGATAGATAAGGAGTAGACACTATCAGGTTGTACATCATCTATCTGGTGACTCCATGAAGGATGGATCTGTTGGCGACTCCACTGGTATGACATGAACAAAATCTTAGCCAAGAGGTATGCGTTCTGTGATTTTTCAAGCATTGTTGGTTTCCCTAATCAAGTGCCTAGTAGAGATGAATGGGAAAATAGCCTTCCCAGATTTCGAGGTGAAGAGTGGGAAGTACCAGCTGAACATTTGTTGGATTTCCATGACTTCATTGACCATCTTGAAATTGTACATGAAGATGTTCAAATCAAGCTCTTCAAATTTTCATTAGAGGGGATTGCTCTTGACTGGTGTCAGTCTCTTCCAAGTGCAAGTGTCAGCTCTTTGGCTGATTTTCATGCTGCTTTTTATGTGTTTTGTGAAGATCATTTTCCAGCTGATCTTCTCTACCCTTAGTGTTGTCATGAATTTCATTTGTTGAATAAGAAATCAGATAGTTATGTGAAATATGCTACAGCAGGAGATGCTTCTCATCATGAACAAGATATTGATGATCTACAGGATGATGGCCATAGTATAGATGTTTTAAACAGTACACCAAATACATCCACTATCTTAGATTGTTATCAAGATCATATTGCCTCTTTTGAAAACTTAAAAAGTGAAGAGCAAATTGACAAGACAACAAGTGACAGTTTCAGATATGTAGAGGATCATGAGGGCAGCCTACAGTTTCAAGATTTGCAGAGACTGGAAATTTACAGCAAACATGAAGAAGAGCAAAAAGAATTAGATCAGCAGTACATCATGCATGTTCCTTTGATCGAAGCTGAGCATTTTACAGCTAACATGGAGACCGGTGGAAGCCATCGGCAGCAGCATGTCAACCTTCAGTTGGAACAACTGCTTAAAGAGGTATTCCTTGGTGTTTTTAATGACCCTATCGCTGATTATTTAGAATTTATGAACAGCATAAATGTCAAAATATATCCTTCAGAAAAAGGATGGTTCTGTTATCCTTTTAAAATGCATTTCTGCATTCTGGGCATTCCTTTACTTTTTGGGTCCAGATCAAGGAGGTTATCAATAAATCATTCCCTGACATGGCTTCATTGGAAGCATGACTTCACTTAATAAGAGCCAGTGTTGTTGGTTTAGATGTAGGAATAGATAGAAAAATAAGCTTGTCCTACGAGCATGTAGATCGCTTTCAGTCATTCTTGAATAAGAAAGCAGTAGAGGCTTCCAGAGGGCTTCGAGATGAGAAGTCATCAGGTGCAATGCAGGTAGATGAGGACGGAGATGTTGTTTTTGGTGGGAGGTTGAAGTATCTTATTATATTATGGATGGATCTATATAAAACTATCCACGTGCAGTGCATAAGGAGAAAAGTGATCTTCTACCTGAGACTAAGCTCTTAGAGATTAGAAAACTAGAGTCTCAATGTTCACAGATGAAATTGTCTTCTCTACAATAGATTATTGGTAACCTGGACTAAGTGATTGAAGCAGAGTCAGACTTAGGAGGTTATGTCTGATGAGCAAATCTGAAGATGATGATAAATTTGGCAGTTGCAATTTTTGGATAAATATTTCTGCTAGTAAACTTTCAGAAGGGCTTTTTCTTTGGGGTCCAAAAGGTACACTACGTCTTGTTCAAAAGGACCAGCAGATTTGTCAGGATGCAAGGCCCATAGTGTGGAATTGCAGGGAGGAATCGGTACATTAGGTTTTCTTGCTTCACTGTAGATGCCATGGGGATGAATATGGTATCCAAGGGCGTGCATAATGTTTTGAATTTCCTTCAGAATGAGTTTCCTGACATGGATGTTATCAGTGTTCTGGAAATTTTTGTGTGCAGTAATCAAGATCAGTCCAACAATTCTCATTAGAATATCCTGCAGATAGAAGCCTACCAGACGAGGATGACTATAAACTTGCAGCTGGTGCCCTGTTCATATATTAAATAACCTACAGGTACCATCATCTGAGCCAGTTCCAAATCTTAGTCCATCAGGAAAATATTTCAAAGTATTCACATCTGCCTCGTGTCCATGAAAGGTTTGAATGGCCCTGCTAGCAATACGTGTGTCCCATAAGTGGGTTGTCATATCACAAGAGCCCGAAACAAATTCCTTGGGGTTTGTTGCACTGATAGATACACTCATGGAATCAACAGTGGGACGCAAATGGAAATTCTCTTTCAAAGATAGCAAGCCTTTGACCTGTTGCTACATCCCACTGAACGCATGTCAAATCACTAGAGCTAGTTATTAAATGTATATCTACATCTTAAACATATTAACAAGAAGAGACATAACCCTTATGGCCAATAAGAATTCTAGAAACAGGTAGTTGCCCATCTTTGTCAAACTAGGAGTTGAGCTGGAAAATGGAACAGACACTATACGATTTGAATGGTCCTGCCTCTTATAACTTCAAAAACAACCATTCACTGGGCGAACACATGCAGCCTTGAAACCTCTGCCTGGAACTCAAATTTATGAGCATTTACCCGCAATGACTTGCGAGAAATAGACTCCGACTCTCTCTGAGCAACATTTTCATTCGTGGAGAGTGCATCAGGAATAGCTCCACCGACAGCTTTATCCACGATGGGAGGACTAGCGTTCTCATCAGCAGGGCTCTCTTTCTCTACATTGGCTCTGCGTTTTTACTGCAAGATTGAACACCTGGCAATGACAAAATTGGCAAAGAGAATCAGATCCAGATTATAAGGTGAAAGTTAAGTGAATAAAAGCTAGGACGGTTGAGCATATTTAGGGACAAGCAGTCGGTCCTATTTCAAAAGATTTAAAAAATGGAGTTATTCAAGAAGGGAACAAAGACTATGATGGAGAGTTATCGGTCACATTGGTAGATGCTCGAAAGCTCGACCATGATCTTTATGGAAAGACCGATCCTTATAATGTCCTTAGTCTATGAGATCAAGAGATTAGAAGCAAGAAAAATAGCCAGACCACTATCATTGGTCCTCCTGGTGCTCCAATATGGAATCAGGACTTCCAGTTGCTTGTTTTTGATCCTCAGAAACAGAAGCTTGGTGTCAAAGTGAGGGATTCATTTGGCCTTGGAATCTACACTGTAGGTATGGGTGAGGCTTTGTAATAATCTGGCTTGGTTTAATCACTGGAATTGTTGTATTGGTTGCGATAAGCTTTGATGGTTCAAACTTTTTCAACCCTTGATTTACCTTGAACAACGGTTTTGTAGTATACATTTACAAAGGACTAGTGTTCAATCATGAAGATCATGTGGCTAAGAAAGAAACACATCTGATTTCAAACATCTTATCCTTGGCATTTTTCTCCATTTACTGAGGAAAAGAGTCGACTTCCTAAAAGCTACATTGCACAAAAGAAACCTTTTGGAAACTTTTCTGTTCCAAAAAGAAAAACCATTATTGTGTAAGCAGTCTATATGTGGCAATGATGTTGTATATATGAAGTATTGAAGGCTATGCAATAATGATCTATACAAAGTTGGTTGCAGATTTCTGGTACATCGACAAATACAGGTGATCATAAAGAAGGCCTCTTTTCTTGGGGAATTAAAGCAAATTAGCACTCTTGTTAATCCTTTCAGAACAAGGAGATGGCTTTCAAAATCTCTCTTCTATATGAATCCAAGACCCCATTTTGAAGGATGGAATTCAAGGAGCACATGAAAGCTTGTTTTATGTCTCAATCTAGCAGACAACAGAGGTCAAGTGTTGATCAGATTACCATCTTTGTTTTGGGGGCTGGCATTGACTGAAAACGTAGATTGTATGACAGGGCCATCTATCGACGAAAGCCTAATTGAGACAGGGCTTCAAAGTTTTAGAAATATAGGTGCTCTATTTTCTTCTATTGTTTGCACCATCCATAGTAATTGGGACAGTTGCAGAGGAAGAAAACATACATGTTCGCTCTCTTTGGTTAACTGTAGGTGATTCAGATCTAGACAACGGCAGCAGGACCCTAAGAAATTGACACTCTTGTCTTGTTTCTCTCATGCTAATTGGCAACTTGGTGACTGGTGTTTGCTTCCCACCTATGCAAAATTTTCCACATCAGTAACTATTAACATGGAGGACATTGCATCAAATGGAGAGGCAAAAAACAGTTAAAGAGAATGACAATTTGAAATCAAATTCTGGAAGCACCAGTGATGATAAAATCTGCAAAAACCTTGTGAAATGTAATCAACAAGGGAGCACGAAGAGCCTTCTATCAAGCTTGCTTTTGCCCAAAGGAAATCCTGGCTTGGAAGACCTTGCTCAGACTGCAGAAGATTTTAGAGAGGTAACACATTTTAAACTATTTTTAAGTCACAAGTTTTGGTGGCTTAGGCGAACATTTCAATTGTTCATTAGCCACCAAAAGGCAGAGCTTTTTGTAGTCAACGTTTTCAAAATTTTGTCTCTTTAACTACTAAAAGCACAGAAACAGGGCAGAATGCTACAATGTTTGCACAGGTCCGAGTTTTATTTTCCCAAATGCCTTGAGGGTGGATTATAATGATGAAACATAATTAATTGCATCAGTAGCAAAGTTTTGTTCTTGTGTTTGAGGTGTTTTGGCCAGGTGAAAATTAAGTTAAATAAGACTTCTATGGAGGAGAAAGTCATGACTGTATTAGGTCAGTTCAAAAGTGAGCCAGAAGGTCAAAGAATTTGCAAAGGTGAGCAACCATTCCAACAAGCAGTAAATATTGAAATGCCCACATCGTCATCGACAATGGAGATCGACCCAAACATTGATCCAAAAAGGGTGGAACGAATTTTAGCCAATAGACAATCCGCACAAAGATCCCGAGTAAGGAGAGTTGCAAGCTGAAACCCATTAGGAGGAGATTACAAGTTTAGTCAGAGAGAAAGGAGCTTCATATAAGAAGCCCTAAAGTCATTTACAAACATGCAGGTAATCAGAATTTTGATATTTTGATTTTTGAAATACTTTTGTTTTCGGTGGTTTAGGCGAGCCCTCCAGTGCTCATTAATCACTGAAAAGAAGTGCTTTCGGTGGATAAGGTGCTTAAATCCAAATATTGTTAACCACAGAACGTTGTTTTAACCAGAATATTCAAAATTCTGCCCAGATTTGAGATATTCAAGTTGGAATGATGTGAAATCTCCTGGAATAGGATGATTATGAATTACCAAATCAAGCCTAAACATTATTCTTGAAGAAGAAAGTCAAAAAGAAGTTTTTTGACTATATTTGGTCATTCTTAAAGGGAAAAATATTAGGATCAGAAGACACATCACCCAACTCGAACTTCATCTTCAGGATATCATGATCAAAGCACATCTACGAGCCTTGGAAGGCTATCTGTACATATCAGAAGATCTAGAAATGATTTGTATCTGAAGTTGTTGTTGTATTGATTTACAGAGACATGGTTGCAACCAGAAACACCCTCCGTTAGTAGCTTCATAGCCTGAGTTTTTATTATTATTGTAGACTTATCTGTGGCTTCTTTATGATCGTCCACACAATCCAGTGGATTTTTGGTTTATTGTAGTCCTTGATCCTGCTTCTATACCATATGTAAATGCTAGTGGTGGTGCAGCTTGGTTTCCTCATTATTTTTCTGGAAGGCTGAAATATGCATTTGGTGAAAATCCTCATGTCTTTCCTAATCATGGAAGATAGTCATGGTGGATGTGCCTGTTGACCTCATAATGAGAATTGGGAGCGTTGTAAACAGAGAGAGGAGCTTCGTCTAGCAAGCCCTGAGGTCTTTGTACTCTTGCAGGTAATTGAGATTCATCAAGTTTTGATTTTTGGGTAAGTTTCTGTTTTCGGTGGTTTAGGCGAGCCTGTGTGTGCTCATTAACCACTAAAAAGGTTGAATGACTCCATGGCCCAATACTAAAGGCACCAGGTCTTCTAGGTTCTTGTAAACCTCGCAGGGAGGTCTCCATCCCAATTGGAGCCAGATGTTAACGATAAAAAATGCACTGGCATTTTTGCAAGAATGATGCCTAATATTGTGGGGAACATTTGACTAGCTTCCCTATATCCAAATCCAAATCTTATTGCACCATTACAAATATTATGATCTGTAGATGTTGATCGATCATTTGAATGTGCGAAACGGACATTCCACGGCTGAGAAAAATGATTTTTCCCAAAGCAGATAATTTCTGGAAAATCTGACTTTCAGTGGTTAACGCGAACAGGACGACTGTTCATTAACCACCGAAAATGGTGCTTTCGGTGGTTAACTCACTTAGGATCATTCCAAGTTAACCACTGAAAGCCTGTAGTTGCCAGAATGAGCGAATTTTTGCCCAGATCAGAAATTTTCGAATCAGAATGAGATGAAACCTCTTGGAATAGACAGGTGGTGAATTATCAAGACAAAGCCAACAGTTATTTTTGACAGATTGTTGAAAGAGGAAGTGTTTCAAAGGTTTTTGACATCTTTGACAAAGAAAGAAATTCAGGACACTTTTCCACCTCAGCAAATTCGACTTAGTCTCTATTTGAAAGTCATCATTTAGCCTTGGGAGGCTGTTCTACAATACACCAACAATCAACAGAGAAAAATCTGGGATTGACCTCATTTTGGGGAAGCATCCCACTTCTTTTGCAACTGAATTTTGAATTACTATTTTTAGTATATGTGATCCTTGTTTTCAGGATCTTAGAACTACTTTGTAATGCTATAAAGCTTAGGATAGAAGATGAACCAAGGGTTTGATTTTGGGTTCTACATGCTGCTACTGTAAGCGAGACTTATTCTTATTATGTGAAAAATTGCAAGCTTCCTTCAGTTGTGTTGTCAGACTTTCTCTTTTCTGTTCTCTGATATCTTATGAGTGAAGGTTCTTTGTTGATGCTCATTCAATCTACATGTGACTGTCATCTCACTAATTGATTGATTAAGTTGATAATCATAAGTTATTTCCTTAGTTATTAAACCCATTGTGCTTGTTTTATATGAGTATAGTCTGGTTCAATAGCTATCTTCTCTACCTTTTAATCAAACCTTGTCTGACTGCATTGCTAGAAGGCCTTGTGAGATTTTGTATTTCTAGACAGTCTTGAACACACAGTCCAGTCCCTAGATATTCATCTTGATCCAAAAACCACATCAATTATTAAGAAAACATTTTCCCAAAAGAGTTAGTTACCAGGCATCTCCGACTTACAGCCTAGGAGAGTTTCCTGGAGTGATAACAAGGCACTTAGAGGCATCAAAGCCCTTTCTCATGCTAGACCATGATTTTTCTCTCCATTAATATTCGTGGGGTGGGAGGGACCTTAAAACAAGCCTCCATGCGCAGAGTTTTTCATTTAATTAAGCCAGATATGATTTTCCTTCAAGAAACACTTGTTGATGAAGATAAGGCGAGACAATTTATGCTTCGCTTTGTTCCGAGTTGGTACATTAGTGTGGTTAGTTCACTTGGAAATTCGGGAGGGCTCCTGGTGGCGTGGGATCCAAATAAGTTATTGTTGACTCCTAAATTGTGTATTGGGGATATCATGCTCAAAGGCATCTCTCTTGAAAACAAACAGGACATTTGTTTGTTAAATGTTTATGGACCTTGTGTTGAGAGGAAATTATTTTGGGTCCGTGTGGCTCGGAGTGGTATATTGGATTCTAAGATTCTGATTCTTGCGGGTGATTTAAACTTCTCATTAGGAGATAACGAAGTATGGGGGGCGACCGCTCATTTGGACAAACTTGCAGAGTATTTCAAGGATATGTTGGTGAAACATCAGTTGATTGATCTGGTTCCGGTTGAGATTGTCCCGACATGGAGAAATGGCAGAAGTGGCAGAAACTATATTTCAAAGCGCCTGGACATGATTCTTGTGTCGAAAATCCTCCTCACTGATGTGGGTAGGTATCGGTCTTGGGTGGATCTTCCCTTTGTTTCTAACCATGCACCTATGGAAATTCATTTTGATCTCCAACTTTTTCGATAGCTTTTTCTTTTAAACTAAATCCTTTGTGGCTGGTTGAGGTGGACTTTGCGACTATTGTAAGTGAGGTTTGGCAGGATCCTGGATTCTTAGAAGAATCAGATATCCAAAACAGATTTGTTGGGAAACTGAGATCCTTTAAAGCACGGATCAAAACCTGGGCGTGGTTAAGACGAATTGAACAACAAAAAAATCTATCTTCTCTTGAAGAGGATATCTGGGCTACTCTCTCAAATTGCCCAAGAGTTGGACTTGACACTTCAGATACATGTAGATTGAAGACACTGGAGACTGAACGTATCCGACTTCTAATCATTGAGGAAGAACTTTGGCAACAAAGGAGTCGTGCAGTATGGTTAAAAAGTGGAGATCGGAACACCAAGTATTTTCATAAGGTTGCTACTGTGAAGAGGAATCACAAACATCTCTGGGAGATCTGGGATGAATTGGGGCAGGAACACAGAGGGAAAGAAGCTTTAAAATCTGAAGCAAACAGGTACTTTCAGAATTTATTTTCTAAGGATCCCCAAATCACTCCTATGGATCAGTTTAATATTGTCTAGATGTTTCCTTGTTTTATCACCGAGGAGGATTCTCATAAACTTGATCGTCCAGTTACTAAAAAGGAAATTCTGGAAATATTGAAACTCTTTGTAGTTGATAAAAGTCTGGGCCCGGACGGGTGGACAGCAGAATTTTATTTGAAATTTTTTGAAGTGTTGAGTGATGACTTGGTGGATCTTGTTGAAGATACTAGATCTAGAGGAAGGATAAAAAGTACCTTAAATTCTACCTTCTTGGCACTAATCCCAAAGGAGAATAATCCTCAGACTTTTGGGGATTATAGACCCATAGCACTTTGTAATCTTTGTTATAAGTTGATTTCCAAGGTCATAGCAAACAGGATTAAACCCATACTCTCGAGGGAACTATCTGGTGAACAACTCGGATTCCTAAAAGGCATGCAGATTCTGGATGCTATTGGTACTTTATAGGAATGTATTCATAGTATCAGGGCTAGAAAACAAAGGGCATTGATACTTAAGCTGGATCTCAGGAACTCTTATGACTGTGTCAATTGGGATTTCATTTGCATGATTTTGGTACAAACGAGTTTTAATGTATAGGCCATAAACTGAATTATGAGCTATGTGGTGAGCTCCTCTTTTTCGGTCCTAATCAATGGGGAGGCCTCCCAAGTATTCAAAAGTGAATGGGGATTGAGCCAAGGATGTTCACTCTCACCATTTTTTTTTATTCTTTTCATGGAAAGCATCATCCCTCTCCTGAAAAAGGGTCAAGAGGATGGTTTGTTAACTGGTGTCAAGGTTTCTAGGATTGTCAAAATTCTTCATCTTATTTTTGTTGATGATGTTCTCATTATGTCTAAGGCTTCGATGGAAGAATTGAAGGTGATCAATTCTTTGTTAGAGCATTTTTGCAGTGCATCGAGATTAAAGATTAGTCCACAAAAGTCGACTTTCCATTATTATGGGATAAATGGAGTATTTCTGGAGCATTTAAAAATCTTGTTTACTTTAAATTTTGTGGAGATGTCTTTGGGTTTATGTTACTTAGGATACTTTATAAAAGTGAAGAAGAGTAGATTTGAAGATTGGAGGTGGCTTATTGTTAAATTTGAGAAAAGGATCAATCAATGGTGCAATCGGTGGTTGACTATAGGGGGAAGACTTATACTCACCAAATATGTTCATCAAACGCAATCTGTATACTGGATGGCCTTAGTTGCGGTTCCAGCCTAAGTTCTCTCAAGGATACGTAGGCTTATCTTTGACTTTATTTGATCGAGAGGAGGCAAGTCCTAGGGTATACATCTCTGTAGTTGGGAGAAGATTTCTAAGCCTAAACATTTGGGTGGTGTTAATGCTTTGTAAATTTCCTAGAGGTTGTCGGAAAAGAAGAAATCTACAAGAGGTAACTTTATCCAACCACTTCGAAGCTGGGATCTAGCCTTACCAACTTCAGAGAGGGATCTCTCTGTATGATTTAGATATGTTTCAAATTTAAAATATTAGGCTAGGTAAATAAAATATGTTGGTTTTTTTGTTGTAGTGTTTGTCGGGTTGGCTGAGATAGTTTACACATCCATTGGGCTATGGGGTCTGTATCATGAAATAAAATCTAAACCAGAAAGAAAAGAAACTTTTCACAGGGCGAGATAATGTAATCGTTGGATTCTTTTAGTAGCATAAATGAGGAATAGCAGAAAAAAGGTGAGGAAATAGACAAAAATTGGTGGAGTGTCTGCAGGCTTCTTTGGTAATACTATGGTTATGATCTGTTTGTCGCTTGTACTGAGGAGCGACCAATCAACCTCTATCATTGTAGTAGATGGAATTTCCTTTTCTCTAGCCGGGTCAGGAGTCGGACTGGTTTTTGACCTCTTGGTATGCAGTCGGAATTCTTCTAATGATACTTCAGTGACAGGAGGTGACAGATCCTACCTAGGCCTTTTCGCCTTTGAAGCCTGTGGTGTGGTTGTCTGTGATACAATGACCGGGAGGTCCTGTTGTTCTGTTTCAACCAAAGTGTTTGGTTCCCATCTTGTCTAGTTTGCAAATTTTTCTACCTCGAGCCTAGATTCGTGGACATACGGGATATTCTTGTTTTTTTATCCTCATCTATGAAATGATCCCGCACGGATCGTAGTGCCATGTGAAACTCACAAAGAATTTAATTTCCTTCATCAACCTGTCTGCTTCCTCCCCGATGCCTCGACTATTGCAGATGAAAGACCCAATCTGCCCTTTGATTCTGAGTTGTTGCTTTTTCTTTAAAGACACAAAATGAATATCATCCAAGTTTATCATCTGCCTTATGTATTCCAGAGCAAAAATTCTGACAGGTAAGTATTTGGGCAGTTTATATGGGGCTAACTCGCACCCATAGACTCTGATCTCAGTGTGATTTTGGTACAGGTAACAATCACCAGTCTTTGTATGATCCAAGAGATGTAGGATCCTCTTAACTTCGTCATTAATCCTGGGTCCGGGTCTACCGCTAAGCATACTTACCACTAGGTGGTAGAATTGATCGATGAACTACTTGAAACTGAATTCTGTGGAGTTGTGTCTAAGCAGGGAAGTCCATGCGGTTACTGCCTGGGGTCTTCCATCTCCATCCATCTTCTACATAGAAAAAGAAAATTTGTCTGCTTGGAAGAAAACGAACAGGTATGCCAGTATTGAAGAATAGCAGAACATGCCTTCTATGGTGAAACTGACGAATTTCTCGTGAACGTTGTTCGCCAGGAACGTGCTGAAGTCAAACTCTATAGTGGGCTTCTCATCGGTGGAGAAAATAGACAAAAATCCCAGAATGGGTTCATCTACCCACTGGTCTGAATAATAGCCCAACAAGGTGCATAGTGACGTGATAACCTGGTTTCCTTTTGTTGAGAACATGGAGGAAGGATAATGGGGATTTGTGGCGGGGAGCTGAGCAGACTGTGGAAGAAAAAGCTCAAATATTTGAGCTCTTTGAGGAAAAGTCATCTTCTGGTATAACTCTGTAAGGATTTCAAGGTTAAAAGGTGATGCAGAGTCGGCTCGGGATATTTGCATCATTTGGTCGATGGTTTCTGGCGTGATGAGGAAAAGAACTTCCCCAGACGAGGATACGATGGCTCTTTGCTCGGGAATATAGTGGGCTTGGCACTTGAGGGTGAACTCTGGGGAATGGTGAATCTGGGGGAAGAGATACAGGGGTAGGTTGGACTCCCAGAGTCCAATTTCGTCACTCTGATCCAGGAAGACTTCTTTAAGCCATGATTGAAGGTCTGCAAAGTTGAAATCGCACTTAGTGTCTATGATTAAGTAGTCTTTGTCGACCAATGGAATCTTGTCGAGGTCGACAGGAGGTGGGAGAAACGGATTCTCCTCCCCTTCTGTTCATTTTGAATTTGGCGCCATTACTATAACAATACCTGCAAATAAACAATGTTAGCGAGGATGATTATAGATGGGGGCGACTGACTGTAACGAAGAAGGAAACGGGGTAAATTCTCTAGTGCGATGAGTGGGTAAATGGTGAAGGAATGAAGAGTGAGGGTAATTTTGAGTAAATGGGTATCCGTTGGGCACGGGGGACAGGTCAGCTAGTTAACGGATAAGTTATCCAGTAATAAATGGCCAACGAGTCATTTAGAATGTGAGATGGCAGGTGACAGTGACTGAGGGATACGGATGAGTGATGTGGCAGTTATCGGTTGGGGGAAAAAATCATGGTGAGGGGACTTGCTACGGGTGAACGAGGGAGAAGCACTGACGGAGTTATGGGATGTGAATCTTACGAGAAAGGTGGATAATGATGTCACAAGGTGACGAGGTATGTCATACAGTTATAGGCGATGGGACTCGAGACCAGTAGATTCATGCCACATATATATAGGGGGGCCGCCAGAGTAAGATTCC
>ML791421.1:87582-99606 GCA_009831015.1 Picea engelmannii
AGATGCGTGCATGCATTATCAGCAATTCTAGACCCCCCCCCCCTTCCATTAAAGGTAGAATGGTCGGGGGGGTCCGAAAAGATTTGTCCACCGTAGATCTGGGCGTGATCATCTGGACCTTTGATATATGAGCGGTGCATAAATCTGGGCGCGGAAAGTATATGTGCCCAGAGAACTTAGGATAAGTGCATATCATGGGTCTTTCCCAATATTTTTCATGTTTACATCACCTAGGGGTTAGGCAAACAACTTTTTAAGCATCCAAGACATGGTCCAACATTGATCATCGAGCTGGTTTTATTGAAATAAAGCAAACTACCCTATGTTCTAACCTAACTTCCTATGAAAATTAGACCAGATTAAACTGTTGGGCTAAGAACTTACTCTATCCTGGGGCTATCTGACCAAGATTAGACAGTCTGGCCAGATTTATTCACTAACTAACCTAGATCATTTGGCTAAGATTAAATAGTTTAGCCAAGCTTATTCACTATTCCTATCAACATCAATTTAAAAGAACTTGGTCATGCTTGAAAGGTATGGACCAAGTCACTGTTATTGCATGGGGCTTTAATTGAAATTCTTTTATGCCCTCTTTTATTCTTTTTCTTTCTTTTTCTTTTCTTCTTTTTCTTTTTCTTTTTCTCTTTTTCTTTTTCTTTTCTCAAATTATTTGCAGAATGAAAAATCATTTGACAAACAAAAAAAACACTAAAGAGATGACATTCCAGTCACCAGTTGATCCTATAAATTATAGGGTGATAACAGCGGCTCCACCTGGGGATGGTACTCTCCTTGTGAAGTGCCAAGAATCATGATTCCTGATGTTTTGAAACTTCCTCCATAGTTGCCTTTGTTTCTTGATTGGTTTTATTTTCGAAAAAAGGAAAACAGTGGTCAGCGGCTTAGGGCCTTCTCTTCGGGCTTCAACCAACTGACCAAAGTTATTCACTCAGAAACTTGTGAGAAAAAATAAAAAATGGTTTGTACAATGGAAAGTGTGACTTCAGGTCTCTACTGAGGCAGGGAATAATGCTTCATCATTTTGCCATTTACAGGTCCTCCTGGAAAATTTGTCCCATCAGTGTTGTTTAGCAAGAAAGCATTATCCCCTCTGAATGCTCTAATCATGTATGGTCCCTTCCACAGACTATCGAATTTTCCATGCTTTCCCTTGTCTTCATTTCAGGAATCCCATCTCAGCACCAAATCTCCTAGCTCGAAATCATCTTCCTTGGTTTTTTTGTCAAAAATATTCTTAATTCTTTCTTGGACTACCTGAGTCTTGTTGTATACCTCTTCCCTGGACTACTGCAAATGGATCATCTGGTTGATCCTTCTTTGGGATTCGTTTGGCTCGGCTTGCATGTCTTGCAGCAATTTCATGACAGGGACTCCTAAGGAAGTGGGAAAGACTGCTTTTGTGCCATAGACCAGCTGATATGGTGACATACCGATTGACCTTTTGGTGGTCAGTCTTTCGGCCCATAGTGTGAAAACCAACTTGTTATGCCACGACTTCTTGTTTTCTTGCAAAGTTTTCTTGATAATTTTTACCAAGGTTTTATTTGATGATTCCACCAGCCCATTTCCCTGAGGGTAGTAAGAAGTGGAGTTTCCCAAGCCAATATGATACTAGTTGCAGAAATCTATGAGTTTCTTAGATCGAAAAGCAATTTCATTGTCAGTTATAATTTTTCTAGGACATCCAAAGCGAGACAAGATATTATTTTCAAGAAATTTGATAATGACAGAATCAATGGCTTGCCTGCTTGGTACTGCTTCGATCCATTTTGTAAAATAATACGTGGTAGTAAGAATCCACCTGTGCTGGCCCAAAGAAGGAAGATGTATTTCTCTGATGAAGTCTAATCCCCATTTCTAGAAAGGGGCTTCAACGGAGATTGGTTTCAGGGGTAGAGGAAGAAGTTTCATTTTGCCTTCAAACAGCTGACATTGATGACACGAAGTCACTTTATGATGCACATCAGCGTATAGAGTTGGCCAATAGAATCCAGCTCTAATGATTTTGTTGGTTGTGGCCTTCCAGTTCAGATGACCACCACAGTCTCCTACATGAAAATCCTGCAGTACTCTGTCAGCTTCATCCTTCAATAGACAATTTAACAAAATACCTCCAGGATATTTCCAATACAGATTGCCTTCTAGATTGCATAATTTTAATGCTTTCAATTTCAAAAACCTAGCTTTAGTCTTGGTCAGACCAGGGGGAGCTTGTAAATTATGCAAAACAAATATCAGGTCTGCGTACCATGGAGAGTTGAGAAATACCTCTCTCATGCTTGGAGTCGCCTGCTCACCCTGTTCATCCGCTGCAACTAAGAAATTAATGTCAAGAGCATGGAAATTTGATCTAGCCATTAACTTTGCTAGACCTTGACCTTTAATCAGTTTAGTAGGCTTAATCTCTATGTCATACTCTAGAATGATAGCAATCCATTTTCCTCTTCGACCGTCCGGATTGTCCTGGGTTAAAATGTCTTTTACTACCGCATTCAGAACATATGCAATGGTGTGGGAATGGAGAATATATACTCTAAAATATGTTATGCCTTTCACCAAGGAAAAAGCTTGTTTCTCCATTATTTTATAATTCAAAGTGGCATCTCTTAAAGATTTACTGAAAAAGGCTATGGGTTGTTCATACCCTTCGTTTTTTTTCTGTAGTAATACTGCTGCAATGGTATGTTCAGAGGCGAAAGAAAAAAGATAGAAATCTTTGGTGAAGTCAGGACTGATCAAGACGGGGGCCTGTGTGAGTGCTCATTTGACTTGTTCAAAAGACTGTCTGGAATCGGTGTCCCATTTTATTTTTGTGTCCTTTTTTAACATGTTTTTGATGTTCCTGAGAAGCTCAGCCAGGTTGGGTATGAATCTTCGCAGAAAGTTTCTTTTTCCGATAAAAGGCTGTAACTCTTTGATATTTCTTGGGTGTTCTAATTTCTAAATGGCCTCAATTCTGCTGGGGTCTATTTCAATTCCGTCCTTAGAGATTATGTGCCCTATCAGTTTACCTTCCTCTAATCCGAAAAAGACTCTTCTTAGGATTTAAAGAAATCCCAAATTTCATGCATTTCTCAAAAACTCGTCTGAGATGTCGTAGATGCTCATCATCAGATTGGGAAAACACAGTTACGTCGTCCAGATAGATGACAATAAATTTGTTGAGTTCTTCCACAAAAGCGATGTCCATCGCCCTCTGGAAAGTGGCCCCGACGTTCATCAACCCAAAAGGCATTTTCACATACGTGAAAGTACCCCATGGTGTTGTGAAAGTGGTTTTGTCTTGATCATCTGGGTGAATGAGGACCTGACTATAACCCAAGAACCCATCCAGTAAAGAGATTCGACTGGATCCGACTACCCTTTGTAATATGTGGTCCATTTTTGGCAATGGGTAATTGTCCTTTAGAGAGACCTTATTCAGATTTTGGAAATCGATGCAAAGCCTGATTTCTCCGGATTTCTTTTGTGTTGGGACCAAATTTGAAACCCATTTGGAAAACTATAACGGGACTATGATTTTAGCATCGTACATTTTTTTGATTTCTTTTTCTATCAGGGGAAGTAGCTTGGGATTGATTCTCCTAAGTTTCTGTCTGAAAGGTTTTTGATCTTCTTTTATTGGAATCCTATGTTGTATGATGCTGGTGTCATAAGCTTTCAAATCCTCATAGCCCCAGGCAAATACGTCTGAATATTCCTTGAAAATCTCAATGTATTTGAGTTTCTGCTTAGGGGGTAATGATTTGGAAAGCTTCACCATCATGGGTTTCTCTTTTGTCCCTATATTACAATCTTCTACTTCTTGACCACTGGCTTCAATTTTCGGTTTTTTAGCTACATCATTAAAATCAAATAAGTCCTCTAAAGGAACTAAACCCCTAGGTAAGACATTGCTTTTCAAATGTAAAATATCAACTTCTATCTCATCATCACCTAACGCTCCTGAATCTATCTTATTTACACTATCATTTCCAAAATCAGGTCTTTTTACATTTTCTAAGTCTATGTTTGTACACTCGAAATCATTTTTACATTGTAGAAAATCTTCAATTTGATCATCATTACCAAATACCTGCCAATACCTAATGTTATCAGGAACGATTAGTCTACATTTCACCTCCACTGTGTATGGGCGAGTGGAACGAAAAGGTATCTTGCATGTGGCTGCTGACGTAGCTAATACGTCTGCCAAAATATTCTGTCCCCTAGGCATCACCCGCAAATCAACTTCAACGAAACATTTAAGGGCATCCAGAACAACATTCCTATAAGCTCTAAGACGGGGATGTTTTGCTGCATACTCACCTTTAATTTGCTTGATTATTAACTTAGAATCACCTCTTACCATAATTTGTTTGGCACCAACTTTCTTTAAAAGTTTCAGACCAAGCATCAAGGCTTCATACTCGGCAATATTGTTAGTGCATTGAAAGTTTAATTTGTAAGAATGTTTTTCTAAATACCTTGATCTGTGATTGTGCAACCAAACTCCTGCTCCAGCTCCTTCTTTGCTTACAACTCCATCAAAATCCATGCTCCAGAAATTTGCTGGCAATTCTTCAGTTATCACATTTTTCTTTCTTTCTGCCTCAATGATTTCTTGGCCTTCGTTCGGACCAGATGTATCTTCTTCCAGTTGAGTGATTTGTTCTCCTGTGTCACCATCATTATATAGGATAAAGGAATCCAGGTCAGAATGTGCAGAGTACAGAGGATAGTTATGTGGTTTTTCTTGGCTACTAACCATGTATTTCATCAATGTTTCTCTATATAGCCTTCTTTTTTGTCCAAAAACTGGGACAGTGGCATACGACATATCCAACTGCAAAGTACCTTTCAACTTGGCCCCCCAAGACCGGGACAACAACATACCATACTTCGGGGGAATGTCTGCAACCACAACATCCATGACCAAGCTTTTTGTGGGAATCTGAAGCAGGGTGATACACAAATCCTTGATCAAACCGATACATCTAACTTTATTGGAGTCAAAAGAGTGTAAGTCCTTGTAAGGTCTGGTAACTTCAAGTCCTAGTTTTTCCATCACTGCTTTAGGCATCAGATTATGGGAAGCACCCAAATCTAACATAGCATTATGCAAAATCAGGTCATGTATATTAAGGCTGATGTAAAAAGGAGCGACAGCACCATTGTCGGTCTGACCATCCACTTCAAGTCCGAACAGGAGTTCAGGTTGATCATCTATAAGGTTCACAGTATCTGAATGATTCGTTGATCCAACAGTTAAGGCCTTCGTACCTATATCAGTTTCAATGGTCAACACTTTAATCACCTATGAACGGTAAGCGTCTTTTCTCAACAACTCAGAAAGTGGAATGGGAATTTTTACTTTGGCTAATTCCCCTTCGACGCTGAAAGGTGTAGGTGCTCTGCTTTGGCTCAGCAATTATAGTTTGTCCCCCACAATCTTCTGGCTAGAAGTATTTGGTGGGTTAATTGATGAAACCTCATACTGCGATGATGTTTTCAGAATAGTAAGGTTTCTTTTTGCTGGAACTTCAGCATTACCTTTCTCAAGACTCTTCTCGACAGAAGGCTCAGAGGCCTTTTGGGTTTCAACTATCTTCTTCGTTTCAATTACCTTTTTTGGGGAGCTTCTGTCTGTCTTTTTACTTCGTAGATTGTACTACCGGTGTACCTCCCAAATAGCATTTTCGAATGCCTGTTGTTCAGCATCTTCAACTTCTTCACTTACCTTTGTTTGATTGAGAAGAAAAATTTCTTGCCCTTCCTGGGTAAGGAAAATAGCTTCGTTATCATGAATGCCCATGAGGTTTATGTGAAAATCCTCTAGTTCTTCAATTACTTCCTCTCCTTCATCGGCATAATTTTCTTGTAGGGGAGTTCTGATCTGTTGATCAGAACCTCTCTGTTCCCTTTGATCCCTAGGATCTCTCTGCCTGATTTGAGGGGGGTTTCTTCTAAAGTTAGGATTCTGAATTTGAGGAGCTGGTGGGTTTTCTCTAGGAGGGTTTCTTTCGGACACCGTAAGCCTCTCCATCATTCTTTCCATTGATCTGGCCAAGGAATCCAATTTGGAATTGGAGGTTGATGTGGAAGGTTCCTCTTTAATTATGACTCTCCTCTCTGTCCTCTGTCGTGCCCTTTTTGCCAACAAGTTGGCCTCCACACTTATTGCGCTTTTCTGCATGTCCTCCAAGGTGGTAGAGTTTCTTTCCCTTAATTGATACGACATATTGGCGTCAAAACCATCAGGGAATTTTATCAATGCCAAACCTTGTGGAGGTTTAATATCGGCTGGAATTGCATTGTACAGGTTATTGAAACGGGTGCAGTAATCTTGTACTGTCTCACCTTGATTTCTTCTGATATTTTCGTATTCTGACAATATTTGGAGAGGGTTTTTCTTTACCTCCCATCTGTCTAGAAAACTTCTTTGAAATGCGGTAAGTTTAAGGACTGAGGCAGCACGTAAACCTTTATACCATTTCTTAACGTCACCCATCAAACTTTGGGCAAACAATCTCATTTGAACGTCAGCCTCATCTACTTCCTACAGGTCAAAATAATCATTCATTTTATCAACGTGTTGTTGGGCGCTCAAGGGTCCTATTCCATCGAACTGTGGAAGTCTCGTTTGATAGTCTTGGGGCATAGCATGAAGGGGTGCGGCCAACACCAAGGGAGCATATCTAGCTGCCATGATAGGCGGAGGAGGCAGGATGACAACCTGGATGATAGGTGGGGTGGTGACAGAAGACAAGGATGAGGAGGGACTAGCTAGCACAGAGTGAGTGGTTTGAGGTTCAGCAGTGGGAGATAGAACTTCAGGAGTCTGGGGTTGCAAGATGGTTGGGTCCAGAATGATTTCAGTCACAAAGCTATCAGATTTCGTTCTAAGCAGGCTTTGTTCGAAAAGGACGTCAAAGTCAAGATCCTAAAGGGTAACAAGCTCCTCTGGAAGGGAAGGGGACTTCTGAAGGGGATTATGACTTACTGAACCTTCAGTAATGGTATTTTTCCTGAGTAACTGTTTTGGATTATTTGTTGCTATCGCAGGTTCTGGGTTTGGGTGAGATCGAGTATAAGCTCTTTTGGGAGCCAGATTTCTTTTTGATTTTTTATATATATACTTTTTAGTTTTACGAGTCTGAAAATAATATGTGCAAGTTTTCAACAACCTCTAAACATTACTTCTTTCTCAGATTTGCAATATTTCATAAGCAAACTTTTCTTCCAGGGAAAAGAAGACGTGAGGTTAAAATGTGTTTAGTTCTTTCCCCAGTAGAGTCGCCACTATGTTAACGCTCTGTAAATTTCCTAGAGGTTGTCGAAAAAGAAGAAATCTATGGGAGGTAACTTTATCCAACCACTTTGAAGCTGTGATCTAGCCCTACCAACTTCAGAGAGGGATCTCTCTGTATGATTTAGATATGTTTCAAATTTAAAATATTAGGCTAGGTAAATAAAATATGTTGGTTTTGTTGTTGTAGTGTTTGTCGGGTTGGCTGAGATAGTTTACACATCCATTGGGCTATGGGGTCTGTATCATGAAATAAAATATAAACCAGAAAGAAAAGAAACTTTTCATAGGGAGAGATAATGTAATCGTTGGATTCTTTTAGTAGCATAAATGAGGAATAGCAAAAAAAAGGTGAGAATGTCAATTACAACAAAGAAGCAGTTAAGAATTTCTTTATCATAAAATTAGAAGATGAAACACTAAAATCTTTTAAAGTCAGAAACAGGGTATACAAAGATAAATCCTACAACATTCATTACTTTCAAAGATTAGATTTAGCAAACAGTGTGATAACTAAGCGAGAATAACATTTAACTTAGAAAGGAAAATGTCACCAGTGAATACATGCAAGAATCCTGTAAAAATGCCTCTTTCTATTAATGGAAGATCTCTTGAAAAATATTACAGATCAACCCTCAATACTTCGAAAAGTGAAGTATTTATAACCCAAAATTACAAACGATCCTGTCATTAAAGATCAGGATGTGGTAAATCTATTGTTAGCCTAACTAACTTAACAAATTACAGAAATGTAGGAAATTGTTTGATGATGTGTTGCAATTGCATGTTGTTTTCTGTGTGAATTGTTGGTGAGGCCTCTGCATGACCTCGTCTGACTAGATAGCTGACTGGGTTGGGACAGCTCATCAACTACTCGATCAGGTCACAAAGCTCTTCCCATCGAAGATGACTGGGAACATTGACTTTGAGTAACCTTCGGTAGACTTCATCCATTTCTGTGTACTTGGTGAAAGTAGGCTTGGTGATGAAGATGTACTGGATCTCATGTTGAATGCTGATGTCCAACTAAAGTGCATCTAGGAATTCCTTGCCAGTGATGTTGCCTTGAATCCCTGAAAATTTCGAACTATCCTTAACCACATCGAATAGTCTCTTTTTGTAATCTGGGAGCGTCATCAATTTTTCATTTATCACCTTCAAACCAGGAAGACCTTTCTTCTGTAGAGCCTCAATCTTGTTGAAAAACATTTGTACCCCTAGGTCCATAGCCTGAACCTTTTCTTCCAGCTGAAGCATCAGTCCTCTCTTGGTCAAGACTCTCTTGACCTCAAGGATGGTCTCTGTTCTATCCTCAATTCTCAGCTCTTCCAACTCCTCTCTGGTTTTAGAATTCAGGAATTTGATGATTTCATTAGCCTGTCTGGGCATCTCTTCCAATTTTGATCTGATCTTCTCGATGGCTTGTTTACTTCTCTGCACCAATTCATTTTGCTCAAACATAATCTGTATCATTGGCCATATTTCGTTCATAGACTTGGTGATGTTTATCCAGACACTTTCTTTGACTTCGGGCAGTGTTTTACATGCCACTGTTTGCTTCTAGAGCTGTTGTAACTCTTATTTGAGCTGGTATGACACCTGTTTTTCCTTGGAGAAGTTGGTTTGATAAGAAGATTTGAGTTCTTGAAGGTTCTCAATCTCTTTTTTGAGCCTGCTAATCTCTGTCTTCTGCAGGTTCATCTCTTCCATAGGTTTGGCCAATTCAACCGTCTTTTCCAGAGACGTCAGTGGATTCGCCAATGGGACTTCTGCTAGTGATGTTGTGCTCACTCCTGAGAGTGGAATTGCACTCAATGGAATGACTTCCATGGGTTTCAACTGTTCTTTCTCTTTCACTAGCTTCTCCATCTCAGCTTCCATTTCCTTCAGTGGTGCATTCTGCTCCATGATTAACTTAAGCATCTCATCTTTTTCTCCTTTTGTCTATGTTATTTCCTTTGCTTGTGAGTCTACTATCGATGGAAACTTCAATTGTTTCCTCAAAGACGTTATGTCGGCATTTTTCTTCTTGATCATCTCCTCGACTACTTTCACATTCGAGGGGTCATACCCGATCTTGAGGACCAGTTCCTCCAGCGTTTGATCCTGTTATCCTTGGCAAAGGATGAGATTTTCTCCAATTTCAACTATGTCTGGACGTTGTTCAGAGACACTTGTAACCTGGAGGCAGTAGTGGAAGCATGTGCCAATGTGGAGAAAACCATTTCTCCCATCTGCATGTGCAGATCCATTTGATCGGCAGGATGCACGTCTTTAGTCTGGAATTCAAAAGTTGCCCTCTTGTAATCGGTGATTGCCTTTGGGTCTGGCACCTGTGCTTGGAGAAATGCCATGTGCATTCTGCCCTTCTTCATGTTGAATGATGATAGCAGCCTGTGTTATTCTATCGACGTCTGCTTCCAGAATTGGGCATATGTGTTGTTGGTAAGAGTTTGATTCTTTTTCTTGATCAAATCATATTTCTCAAAGATGCTCAGATTTGGTCCTGTCTTGCCTGGTTGGTTGATTGGTGGAGTGTCTGCAGGCTTCTTTGGTAATACTGTGGTTATGATCTGTTTGTTGCTTGTACTGAGGAGCGACCGATCAACCTTTGTCACCGTAGTGGATGGAATTTCCTTTTCTCCAGCCGGGTCAGGAGCCGGACTGGTTTTTGGCCCATTTTTATGCAATTGGAATTCTTCTAATGATACTTCAATGACAAGAGGTGACAGATCCTGCCTAGGCCTTTTCTCCTTTGGAGCTTGTGGTGTGGTTGTCTGTGATACAATGATCGGGAGGTCCTGTTGTTCTATTTCAACCAAAGTGTTTGGTTCCCATCCTGTCTGGTTTGCAAATTTTTCTACCTCAGGCCTAGATTCATGGACATATGGGATATTCTTGTTTTTTATCCTCATATCTGAAATGATCCCGCACGAATCGTAATTCCATGTGAAACTCACAAAGAATTTCATTTCCTTCAGCAACCTGTCTGCTTCCTCCCCAGTGCCTCGACTGTTGCAAATGAAAGACCCAATCTTCCCTTCAATTCTGAGTTGTTGCTTCTTCTTTAAAGCACAAAATGAATATCATCTGAGTTTACCATCTTCCTTATGTATTCCAGAGCAAAAATTCTGACAGGTAAGTATTTGGGCAGTTTATATGGGGCCAACTCGCACCCATAGACTCTGATCTCAATGTGATTTTGGTACAGGTACCAATCACCAGTCTTTGTATGATCTGAGAGATGTAGGATCCTCTGAACTTCGTTATTAATCCTGGGTTCGGGTCTGCCGTTGAGCATACTTACCACTAGGTGGTAGAATTGATCGATGAATTGCTTGAAACTGAATTTCATGGAGTTATGTCTGAGCAGGGAAGTCCATGCGGTTACTGCCTGGGGTCTACCATCTCTGTCCATCTTCTGCATAGAAAAAAAAAATTTGTCCACTTGGAAGAAAGTGAGCAGGTATGCCAGTATTGAAGAATACCGGAACATGCCTTCTATGGTGAAACTGACGAATTTCTCGTGAATGTTGTTCTCCAGGAACATGCTGAATTTGAACTGTGTAGTGGGCTTCTCATCGGTGGAGAAAATAGACAAAAATCCCAGAATGGGTTCATCTACTCACTGATTTGAATAATAACCCAACAAGGTGCATAGCAATGTGATAACCTGGTTTCCTTTTGTTGAGAACATGGAGGAAGGATAAGGGGGATTTGTGGCAGGGAGATGAGTGGACTGTGGAAGAAAAAGCTCAAATATTTGAGCTCTTTGAGGAAAAGTCATCTTCTAGTATAACTCTGTAAGGATTTCAAGGTTAAAAGGTGATGCAGAGTCAGCTCGGGATATTTGCATCATTTGGTCGATGGTTTCTGGCATGATGAGGAAAAGAACTTCCCCAGACAAGGATACGATGGCTCTTTACTCGGGAATATAGTGGGCTTGGCACTTGAGGGCAAACTCTGGGAAATGGTGAATCTGGGGGAAGAGATACAGGAGTAGGTTGGACTCCCAGAGTCCAATTTCGTCACTCTGATCCAGGAAGACTTCTTTAAGCCATGATTGAAGGTCTGCGAAGTCAAAATCACACTTAGTGTCTCCAATTAAGTAGTCTTTGTCAGCCAATGGAATCTTGTCGAGGTCGACAGGAGGCGGGAGAAACGGATTCTCCTCCCCTTCTGTTCATTTTGACTTTGGCGCCATTACTATAACAATATCTACAAATAAACAACGTTAGCGAGGATGACTGTAGATGGGGGCAACTGACTGTAACAGAGAAGGAAACGGGGTAAATTCTCTGGTGCGATGAGTGGGTAAATGGTGAAGGAATGAAGAGTGAGGGTAATTTTGAGTAAAAGGGTATCTGTTGGGCGCGGGGGACAGGTCAGTTCGTTAACGGATAAGTTATCCAGTAATAAATGACCAACGGGTCATTTAGAACGTGAGATGGCAGGTGACAGTGACTGAGGAATACAGATGAGTGATGTGGTGGTTATCGGTTGGGGGGATAAATCATGGTGAGGGGACTTGCCACGGGTGAACAATGGAGAAGGACTGACGGAGTTATGGGATGTGACTCTTACAGGAAATATGGATAATGATGTCATGAGGTGACAAGGTATGTCAGACAGTTATAGGTGGTGGGACTCGGGACCAGTAGATTCATGCCACGTATAGATAGGGGGCCCACCAGAGTAAGATTCCATTCCAG
>ML791421.1:99688-114335 GCA_009831015.1 Picea engelmannii
GTGTGCTTTCCTTTTGACTGCAGATCTGTGTGCGCTCTTTAACACACATTCTGGACCCCCCCTCCCCTCCATTAAAGGCAGAACGGACGGGGGGGTCCGGAATCCAATACAGACCATAGATCTAAGCACTGAAACTTGGGCCGTCCAGATGCGTGCATGCATTATCATCAATTCCGGACCCCCCCCCCCCTCCGTTAAAGGTAGAACGGTCAAGGGGAGTCCGGAAAGATTTTTCCACCGTAGATTTGGGCGCGATCATCTGGACCGTTGATATATGAGTGGTGCATAAATGTGGGCACAGAAAGTATATGCGCCCAGAGAACTTAGGATAAGTGCATATCATGGGTCTATCCCAAGCTTTTTCATGTTTACATCACCTAGGGGTTAGGCAAACAACTTTTTAAGCATCCAAGACATGGTCCAACATTGATCATCGAGCTGGTTTTATTGAAATAAAGCAAACTACCCTATGTTCTAACCTAACTTCCTATGACAATTATCCCAGATTAAACTGTTGAGCTAAGAACTTACTCTATCCTGGGGCTATCTAACCAAGATTAGACAGTCTGGCCAGATTTATTCACTAACTAACCAAGATCATTTAGCTAAGATTAAACAGTTTATCCAAGCTTATTCACTATTCCTATCAACATCAATTTAAAAGAACTTGGCCATGCTTGAAAGGTATGGACCAAGTCACTGTTATTGCATGGGACTTTAATTGAAATTCTTTCATGCCCTCTTTTATTCTTTTTCTTTCTTTTTCTTTTCTTCTTTTTCTTTTTCTTTTTCTTTTCTCAAATTATTTGCAGAATGAAAAATCATTTGACAAACAAAAAAAACACTAAAGATATAACATTCCAATCGTTGATCCTATAAATTATAGGGTGATAACAGGTGGTTGGGGTCTTCAAAATCTTTTTCTATTCAACCATGCCTTATCAACTAACTCTTTTTGGCATGTTTTGTTCAAATATGGTATATGGCATAAAGTAGTTAAGGTTAAATACTTTCCCTGTTGCTCAATAGCAACCTGGATACGGTCGACTTCTCCATTTCAACCTGTCGCCTCACAAATCTGGAACAATCTACTGAAAACTTTACCTATCATTACTTGATGGATTAGCTAGGATCTTGGGAATGAGTCTTCAATTTTGATAGGTCTGGAAAAGATCTTGGGGATAGGTGGTGATTCATTATTATCTTCAGAACTTTGTGAGGCTCTTAAGGTAAAAAACACTTATTATCTATATCAAGCTACGACCGAGGTAGCTTTGGGTTTTGTCACAAATCAGTGGAAAACTTGTGAAGATTTAAAGCTCAGTGGGAATGTGGCAATGGAATGGACTGCATACTACAAGGCGCTTATACATTCAGGGATACAACTTCATCCAAGAGATGATAACTTGATTTGTATCGGTGGTGATCATTCAGGACTTATCACTGTAAAAAATGTCTACAATGCCCTAGCTAATGAATATTGGTCGAATCCAAACACTGATTAGCGAAGACACATTTGGACTTGGGATTTGGCTCTGAAGTTAAAACTTTTTCTTTGGTTGGATTTGGAAAATAAGATTCTATCTTGGGAAAATATTAGAAAGAGGGGATGGGCAGGCCCGAGCATTTGGTTTTTATGTCTAAATGATGAGGAGACGGTTAATCACATTTTTATTACTTTTTCTTTCTCTCAATCTGCCTGGTTGGATTTGGCTACTGTTTACAATTTAAATATCATATGGGGAGGTGGATCTTTATTTCAATGTTTTGAAGCTTGGTTATCGGTGGAGAAATCTCGAAATACCCTCCCTGCGTTGATGTGTTGGTATGTGTGGGCGGCTAGAAATAAGTACTTATTTGAATCCCATATACCCTCTGTACAGGGTGTTGTGTACCAGATTCGAGGCTTGATGGATGCAGCGAGGACTCAAACTACAATTGTGCATGGACCGAAGAGGAAAAAGAAAACACCTGATATAATAATGCAAAATGTAAGTTGGTTTGATGGCACATCATAGAATAATGGATTACTTTGTGGAGCGGGTGGTATCATTAAGACTGGGGATAATACATTATATAGGTGGACCTTAAATTGTGGAAGGAGCTCAAATACCGGGGCTGAATTACTTGGAGTATGGGCAAGCTTATCCTTAGCACATAGACTTGGTATTGATCGGCTACAGGTATTGAGGGATTCAAAGATAGTGGTCAATTGGTTAAATATTAAATGCAATCTTCATGTTTCATCACTCCAGGGCTGGATGGAGAAGGTAAGTGTTGGCCCTTGACCAAGATTTGGAGATCCTTGGTCATTTTGACCATTTTGGGACTTCGACAGGATGGTCGAAGGCGGAGCGCAAGTTGAAGCGGACATCGCAGGATATCAACCCCTTGTTTAGGGATTTTTGGGTTTTGGGTTTATGTAACGGGTATGGGGATGTCGTCCCATGGGTTTAACCCATGTTTAGGCCCTTTTGTAAAGTATAAATAGATGTCTAGGCGATGTAAGAAGTGGTGACGAGCCAATTGTAAGCCGATGAGCTAAGTGAAAATGATAGTTGTAAATGCTTTGTGCATACTGTGTTGAACCCCTTCAGAGCTAAGTGAAAGTGGTTGTAAGAAGCTTGTGTGTAGACTATAAGAAAGGATTTATGCTATAACCTAGCTCGGGGAAGGAGGATCTGGCGAGGCACACGCAGATCTCCTATCCTCTGCGGAGTAGGATCTTGAGGCTCTGTGCATGTAAGAAGTTTGACAGAAGATAATAAAGAAGAAGAAGAGTTGGTGGACGTAGCCCCGGGTTGGGGGTGAACCACGTATATCCTGTGTTATGGTTGCTCTGTGCATTATGGTTGTGATGTTGTTCATATGATTTATGATTTGTGCTTACCTCATGAATGTTTAGATACCTTTGATATAGTAGCTTAGTGCATAGTAATATGAATGAATCCTAGATCTGATCTGCTTATATATGCTAAGTGCTTGAATGTGTTAGATCTCATTGAATATTGCACTGCTCTGTAATTAGGGTTTTATCTGCGTTGTGAATAAGGATTAAGTACTAGTGAATGATAACTGCTAAGTGCTTTGCTAGGGTACTGTAATCACAAATCTGTGTCCCAGCTAGGTTGTAGACACTGGAGTCCTACAACCACCCCTGCCTCTACCTCAGGTGAGACTTCATCTGCTTTGAAGGTGTTGCCGAAAGGGCCAGTAGTTAGGGTTTTGTTGGTGTGTTGTTGAAGCGTTGAACCCTGAGTCTGCCCCTGTGCCAACAAATGGTTCCATTGCTAGGACATGAAACTATGATTGTTGGAAACTAAGGAAAAGAGAAAGCTTTGTGCGTAGATCTATTTCCCTAGTGAGCAGTATTCTACTTAACTTGTGAAGCTCTGTACTAAGAAAGGAAGCAGATTTGAAGAAAAGAGGTAAGATCTTAAAGCTTTGTTCTCCGATAAAAGGTAAGAACAGTGAAATTTTTTGATTGAAAAGGTAGGATCCGAATGCTTTGTGCTCTGTTAAAGGTAATATAAGTGGAAATTTTTGTTTCGAAAGTATGGATCTAGGTATGTTTGATAAATTTTGTCCTAGTCTGAAAACTAGGGCACAGATATAAGAAAGAATATTTGATATGAGTAGATCTGATAAAACTAATGAAAGATATATTATTCCTATGCATAGAAATAATGTTTGGACTAACAAATGGTTTCAAGACCCTAGAAAGAATTTTTTGTAGGTTAGCTACTATGATCCTAGTGCGAAGTACAAGAAAGTTTGGGGATCATTTAAGAGAAAGAGAGGATTAACTCTTTGTTACAATTGCAGAAGACCAGGACATCTTGCTAAGGAATTCCCTGGTAGAAACCCTATTTGTCTTTGTTATAAAGCTATGGACCATGACGTTCTCGATTTCCCTAGAATGATTGCTAAAGTTGATAATATGAATATGAGACAAGAAAACCCTAACAAGGACCAAGAAACTAAGACTATGGCAAAACCCCAGAAAGAATCAGAGATTGTATTACTACAAATGAAAGAAACCCTGAATGATCACAGAAACACTAATCTATCAGAGATCTTAAAAGAGAAAGAGTGCATAGAAGCAAGAATAGGAGACTTCGACATAGACTGTGTCCTAGACGAGGAAACACATGTGAATATCATGATAGAAAGAACTTGGGAAATTTTGGAAAAGACTGTTATGATTCCATCATTGGGAGGAATAGGATTATTTAGAGGAAAGCTAATAACCCTATGTGGAAGACTTACCCAGACATCTATGAGTACTCATGGAACTTCGACAGAGGAAGAATTTGAGGTTGTTAAATTTATTGAGAACAGTGCCCCATTTTCTATGTTACTAGGCAAAACTTGGATTAAAAAAGATCAGACCCAAAGAAAAGAAGAGTAAGCTCTAGAACAAAAAAAGAAAGAATTAAAATATTTCATGACTAGGATAATAGCGCACTTGATCGAAGAACAGGAGAACAGGTCGAAGCTATTCAAAACCAGAGACTTGGATGTCGAAATTGAAAGAACACAGGAGGACTTGAAACACATGTATGTACAAGAGAGTAGAGCACCTACCCCAAACAAAGAAAAAATATTTCCCTTGAACCCTAGGAAAGATCATCAACAACACGAAGTTACTATGCCAAGAGGAGATAAGAATAAGAATGGAAAGAGGAATACTGAGACACGGATCACAGGGAAGAAGGCTAGAAAGCTCAGTAAGAAGAAAGAAAAGCTAGAGAAACTACAGGAAGTTCCAGAGTAGACTTCATAGAAGGGAGGTCTCCAGATTTTGAACATCACCGGAATATCAGAGCAACTCAGATTGGCACTTCACCATGGAAGAGAAATATGACCGTTGGAGGCCTTATGACCATTAGACCGACACTCCAAAATAGTTAGAAAAATAGTTATGATCAAAAAGCTCGCCATTGAACCGTTGGTACTGCGCCATAACGGACAAAAATGCATTGATGAGGGCTTTCTTGTTCGTTGGAGGAATCTATTACGACGCTATCTATTTATTCCATCGACTGTTGCACCGAGAACACTTTTGTGAATTGTAACTGAGCCTACAAGAGAATCTATTGTTACCGTGTTTTGTTTACTGCGACTTCGCCACCTGCTCTATTGCATTGAGCGTTTGTTCATCGACCTAAGTTATTCGATCTCGAGCATGCATGTCAGACAAACTCAACGCAGTAGAAAAGTTAGTAGAGGAAATCCTAATAGATCTAATGGATGAAAAGGTAATGTCCATAGGGATTCAAGCTTCATCGACGAGAGGAGTGCAAGCCTCCTTGTTGATTGCTCGCAGATCTGGACCATATCGATCTGTGACCGAGAAATGCACCAAGCATCGCGATGACTTGGTGAATGTGAAGCTAATCTCATCAATCCTACCCGACTATATCCCACCTCTGGTCGGTGCGATGAGTCGTGACAGTGTCCCAAGGAACTTCGACTACACTATGATTACCGCGTACCTTTCGAAGGGGATATGTGCAGTCAAACCACAATTGGATAAGATCCTGACATTGAAGATCAATGACTTCAACCTAGGGGATCGTAAGAAATACATCATGCTCACCCCTCATAGATATTTGACCAGGATGAAGGGGAAGAAGTCATAGATAATCCCCCAACCATGGACTGTGGACATCGTACGGTCCACTATTCTTAACGTAATGAAGATACCCCATTTTGGAAGACACCAGGAGGTTAACGCGTGCGTTAAGATCCTGTTGTAGTGCTTCCATGGTGGTTATCTGTGGTTGAACAAACGCATCATCGTCGACCCGACGTTGATCCATCGGATCACCGGATTGAGCATGTAGGGACCAGACCTGCAAGACTTTTACCCAGGGAAGGCTGCAGACCGTGCCTTGGCACAGAAGATTAAAGATACCTACGGCGATGTGGAGAAGGGGAAGAGAGGCTACAAGGTAGCCTCCATCCAAAATGGCACAGTGTGCCTTGCTTGCCAGTTGATTGTTGGTAAGATAATCTGGAAGAATAGACCCACTCAGGTCACGGGGTTTGTTGTTGACCTCGCAAGAAAATGCGTGGAGGGGCTACAAATGAATTGGGCTAGCTACTTAGTTAACCAGTTAGAACAACACTGTCATGAAGCTTAGGATTAGGGCTATGAGTTCCATTTTAGTTGGATGTTGATCATCATCATGTTCATTGCTTGGGAGATGCCAGAAGGTGCGACCTTCCCTGAAATAGAGCCATTTGAACCCTTAGCCACAAAATTCACCACACTTTGGTATTCGAGCGATATGGGGAAACAATGGTAGTCAAATGCGGTGTTCCACACCTATTACCTCCAGTTGAAGAGGGATATTGAGTCTGTCCCTCATATGACGCCGAACACGCTGCATAGGTTCAGGCCATTTGTGAAGTTCCACGCAGACAAACATTTTATCTATATCACTGTGTGTGGAGACGAACACAAGGAAGTACTACAGAGTTATTACAAGCTCACAGAGGAGGACCTAGAAGAAATAACTAAGGAATGGCCTGTAGAGCTCCTTATCCTTGTTGACCCCGTAGAACTATCTGACCTCGACCTCATCGGAAGTCCGATGGTCACTCGCAAAAAGTATGACGCACTAAGCAGTAGCAGAAGGAAGAAGAAGGAAGAGGTACAAAAGTTGGACAACACATCAGACAAGACTGCTTCAAAATCACCTGAAGAAGGAGGTAATGACGAAGTAGAAAAGGAAGAGGACAAGGTAGAAGAAGATAAGCAGAAGCAAGGCAAAGTAACACTACCTCATAATCCCCTTGATGAAACAGAGACGTCTAAGAAGAGAAAGGTTTCCCCCACAAAACCTTCTTCGCGGAAGAAGTCTAAAGCTAGCAAGCCCAAGATGGAGACTATACTCACGATGGACGACATTGAACTAATCATCGTTGTTATTTTAGATACCTAAGAAGATATTTTACAGCGCAACGAAGAAAAACAGGAAACCATGTACAACAGAATTGAAGCAGAGCAGTGAGGGGTACAACAAGCCCTTCGCTCTAGCCGCACAGTGTCTACTGCACCCCCGCCATCACAAGAAATAGAGTTGGGATATGAGCCTTCTCAACTCTGCAGAATAGCTGATGCGATCGAAGCTCACCTTCGTCGCATGCAGGAAGAAAAAGAAGAGGCCATAGTGGTCCTAAAGAAAGTACAAGAGGAATCCATAGAGAAATGCAGGGTTGCGCAACAGGAGAATGATGCCCTTCAAGCGAAGTTTGAAGAAGAGAGAGTGCAGATCTAGGAGGAGAAAGAACAGCTTCTCACGGAGCAGGCCGGAGTTAAAGAAGCAATCAACAGAGCACTTTGCTTTGTGACAGGCTTAGAACAAATGGAAGAAGACCTAGTGGAGCATCAAGTGGCAAAGCTTGTTGAAGCCATTCAGCAACTTCAACAGAGAATAGTAGATCTAGAGCTACAAACAGTACCAAACACTCTGCAAGAAGTTTGAGACCAAAGAGAAGCCACTGCCTGGAGCGCAGTTGAGAGAATGAAGGAATTAGCCTTGGAATGTAAACAACTTAGCAGTCGAAGTGCACAGAATTATGAGCGCCTTACCGAAGACCCTGAACTGAAGACAATGGAGTCACAACTCCAAGAGGCAAAGCAACAAGCAACAATAGTATAGGCACAATTGAAGCTCCTGTCAGCAGTTGAAAGGATGAAAAGATCCCAAAAACAGGGCACTGTTCAACAGCAAGTCCATGCCATACAAAGCAAAGCCATGGAATTGCCTCAGAAGCTCCAGCTAGCCCAGGATGAAGCTTGCCAACTGTTTGAAGAGATTGAAGGATGAGGAGCAGAACTGGAACAAGTAGTCACTGCAGTCGAACAACGCTTGGAAGGACCTTTGAACGAGGTAGTTATTCAGGAGTTTCCCGAGCAGAAGGCCTTGGCGAAGCAGCGGGTTGAAGTAGCTCGAGGCTTTTGAGGCAGAGTTACCCAGAGCAGAGTGACTCAGGACGAGTCACAGGTGAGTGTTGGGGGCCTGTTGGCCCTTGACCAAGATTTTGAGATCCTTGGTCATTTTGACCATTTTGGGACTTCGACAAGCTAATCTCGGCCGCTTGTTTAGGGATTTTTGGGTTTTGGGTTTATGTAACGGATATGGGGATGTCGACCCCTGGGTTTACCCCATGTTTAGGCCCTTTTGTAAAGTATAAATAGACGTCTAGGCAATGTAAGAAGTGGTGATGAGTCAGTTGTAAGCCGATGAGCTAAGTGCAAATGATAGTTGTAAATGCTTTGTGCATACTATGTTGAACCCTTGCAAAGCTAAGTGCAAGTGGTTGTAAGAAGCTTGTGTGTATACTATAAGAAAGGCTTTATGCTATAACCTAGCTCGGGGAAGGAGGATCTGGCGAGGCGTACGCAGATATCCTATCCTCTGTGGAATATGATCTTGAGGCTCTGTGCATGTAAGAAGCTTGACAGAAGATAATAAAGAAGAAGAAGAGTTGATGGATGTAGCCCCAGGCTGGGGGGAACCACGTATATCCTGTGTTATGGTTTCTTCATGCATTATGGTTGTGATGTTGTTCATATGATTTATGCTTTGTGCTTACCTCATGAATGTTTAGATACCTCTGATATAGTAGCTTAGTGCATAGTAATATGAATGAATTCTAGATCTGATATGCTTATATATGTTAAATGCTTAAATGTGTTAGATCTCATTGAATACTGCGTTGCTCTGTAATTAGGGTTTTATCTGCGTTATGAATAAGGATTAAGTACTAATGAAAGATAATTGCTAAGTGCTTTGCTAGGGTACTGTAATCATAGATATGTGTCCTAGCTAGGTTGTAAACACTGGAGTCCTACAACCACCCCTGCCTCTACCTCGAGTGAGACTTCATCCGCTTCGCAAGTGTTGTCGAAAGGGCCGGTAGTTAGGGTTTTGTTGGTGCGTTGTTGAAGCGTTGAGCCTCAAGTCTGCCCTTGTGCCAACAGTAAGATACCTTATAACACTTTTCAGAGAGATCAAATTTGATCATATTTATATGGAAAAGAATGTAGAGGCAGACACACTTTCAAAGAAGGCCCTACAAGTCATGGAAGGAAGGATTCATTTCAAGAAATGGCAAGATGGCCAGGAGGGCCCCCCACTTACTATGCGGCTATATATATAGCAATCCATGTCCCTAGGATCTCTGTGGCAACTATGACTCTTGTTGATTATCTATGGATCTTTATGTTATTTTAATACTTGAATCTTTTTCGAAATTTATAAAGTAGATCATATTTTGGAAAATTATCAAAGGAATAGAGGAAATATGTGTAATATCAATGTATTTTTTGAGTTTCTATTAGTGAATCATAGTTAGTATCTTGAAGATGGATGTTATTAAATGTTGTAAGCCATTCTAAACATTGTATTTTCGACTTAGGTACTCTCATTGAGAACATCATATATATTTAGAAATTTTTTGCTGGAAAAAAAAATATTTTAAAAAATTAAACAATCCTTTTACTTTTCAAGTTGATAGTCGTTAATTAAATTAAGGTACCAACCATCCAAATTAAATCTCTTCAAAATTGAGTGAGAAATTGAAGTTAATGGTCATCAGGTGGAGAAGGGGAAGAAATTGGCTCCATCCACATAACAAGCATTGCATTTATACGATAATGGTGAAACATCATAGAATAAAACAATGTACTTTTGATTTATGGTGAGGGATTTAGGACACGTGTGAATGGCTACGGTCCAGTGAAACTCTTCAAAGGAATTTAAAATATGGTTAAAAATCTAATTTAAATTTTGCGATGATTCAAGCAAGATGGAATTTTATTCCACTGGTTTTGGACAATTGAATTTCTAATGAACTTTTATAGGATATATTTATAAAAGCATTATCATTAAGATTTCATTAAATTTTGTCCACTCTTAGAAAAACACAATTAAAATGAGGTTAATTATTGTATTTTTTATAACTTCTAAAAAGTTAAACATGAGAGAAAAATCATCTTCCCTACCACGATATAATATCTTGCCCATTATTGTTGTTGAGATCAAAATATATCATCATTTAATTATGTGAATATATGATGGTTATTATAATATATTAATATAGATTTATTATAACTTCAACTTTAATAAGTATTGAGAAAGATTTAAAAAAAAATTTAAATGCAAGTTTCTTAATACTTTAAAAATTTTAAATTAAAATGAATTTATAGTGTACTTATATAAATAGATAGATAATAATTCTTATAATATATATATATATATATATAAATTAAAATGCAAATTTCTAAATACTTTTAAAACCTTAAGTTAAAATGAATTTTTAATAGTGTACTTAGTTAAAATGAATTTATAATAGTGTACTTGTATAAATAGNTATATATATATATATATATATATATATATATATATATATATATATATATATATATATATATATATATAATTGAAAAAGATTTAAAAAAAAATTAAAATGCAAATTTCTTAATACTTCCATGAGTTAAAATGAATTTATAATAGTGTACTTGTCTAAATAGATAGATAACAATTTTTAATATATATATCCTTTATTTGTTATATATTTTTTAACAAAAATTGTTTTAAATTTCCTTTTGTTAAATAGTTAATATGATTTGATTATTATAATGTTTTTTTTTTTTTAAGTTAGAAAGATTTGTATTATCTGTGATGAAAGTTTACATACAAATTTAAAGTCCGTTGATGATTGAGTTTCCATGAAAGGAAATCAACTCATCACATCAAATGTTTAGATTTCCTTGAAGGCTCAAAAAATAAGATAACCTTATATGCTTCATTTTGTCATACAAAATTCATAATATCCATCAAACTTTCTATCCTGCTAAGTACTAAAACAACTGAATTGAAAACAAAATAGTATCAAGGGATAAGACTCTTAGTAAACAAGAGGCGAGACTTGATCATTCTGTGAGGAAGGTTGGCTACCCATCGACAATGGAATGGGGACGTGTAGTTAGACAACATCTTGTGCATACATTTCAGGAACCAAAAGTTGGATATTCGAGTTGACATGCAGGGCCACGAGCCATGAGATGTGTCGGTTCAATTGATCTATACTCAAGTTCAAATCTGCCACCTCGCTGCACACTTCAAATGCCAATTGCATGAGCTCTTGATTAGAACTAGGATGGATCGATGCAAAGTGTGGAGCTTCGAGCTCTATCGTGCCAACAAGAAGGGAATCAGTGGGTGGGAAGGAACTACGAGAGTCTGTAGAGACAACTAGAGGGGAACCACGAACATGGGAAGTTTCCAAAGGAGTTGGGGTACACTAATGACCTTCATCCATCTTCGCAAAATCCACATCAACCCACTCAACCTGACAACCCCATATCTCTACCACGGGGGCTTCACCTTGTTAACCAATATCTTATCACATTCATTCATAAAGGGGGTTTTTAAATTGTGAAAAATAAAGTCAATATATTGCAGNTCAAGGGTTTTATACATATTGGGGGGTATAAAAAAGGGTATCTAGTAAAAATAGGGTTTTCTTTTAATGGAAAGATGTATTGTGAGGGGGGTTCAACAAAAGTATTTTGGGAGATATTTATCAATATCTAGTGAAATTAGGGGTATCCTTTAATATGCCATGAACGAAGGCGCTATGTCACAAGTTCATAGAGTGAATACCCCATGATCTCTGTAGCCTCCCGCATTGACAATTCTCTGTGCTCACTAGAGTTGAGATGTGAGGAATCTAAAACCTCACGCTCAAAGAGATTAAATGAGATCCTAGCTCCAACATTTTTGTTGTCCATTCTTCTTCGAGAGTTACCACCCTGTCGCAACCGTCCCCTCTATCGATTTCGCGACATAAAACCAATAAGAATGCCAACCACACCTCTGAGAGTGTATGACGGTCTGCTATATTTAAACCTCTAGGCACAAGCAGAGGAATTCACTAGAGGGAGCCAAGCATATATGAAATCATCTCCCATCGACAAGAATGTCCTTCCCATAAAATGAAGTGGAGTATGCAGAGTAAACGTCCCTATGACTTTAGCCTGGGTAGAGTAATTTCACATCTCCTCTGAAGTACCAACGCCCATATGCCAATGGATCCTCCCACGCTCCAGGTGATCAGGGTCATTAATAACCCAACTCTTGACAAGACGTAGAACCTCCTCCCGATATCCATGTAGATTTCCATGCCCCCAAGTGGAAGTACAACAATCATTGTATTACACGAGCAGTTTATCAATCTGACACCCCATCCAGGGGATATGATTTGATTACTATAATGTTATTTATATGTAAATATTTGTATAATTTATATTATTTTATACTATAATATGATTTTCAAAGTAGGTTGAGCCTAGACCAACCCCGCTTGGATGCTACCCACCACCCTTAAACTCTCGTCATGATATTTGAATATGTAACCTGATGGGGACTAAACCTTACACAAACCGATTGGTCTACACCTTACCAATTTCATAAAATATTATATTTAGTAGACATATACTAAAAGGGATGTGATCATCTCTCTAATACTACTTTATAAAATATGATAAATAAAAGGGATGTGATCATCTCTCCAATACTACCTTATAAAATATACTTGACTTCTCTCAATGTAATATATCATCTAAATTATTGTAAGAATTTATTGAGTTATCCTATTCATTGATTCATCCTACCATGCTTGGTGGATTGGTAAGGTAGTGGTGGTTATGGAATTGGGAGCCAAGTACAAAAACTTAATCATCAACAAGTTTAAATATTAGATTTTTTTTACTTTTCTAGACAATTATCATCGAAGTTTAACAATCCAATTGTTGGTAAAATCACATTTTTCATTGTATAATATTTATACTATTACGCTCGACTTAAACCCTCTTTTCTTCCTCGGGGGACTCTTTCCTTATCCACCTACTCTTTGCCATCCTCCTTTCCTATTACCGCAGCTCACGTTACCACCCCCTCCACTGAACCAGTCATCGTCATTCGACCTCTTTGCTCTCTGAATACCCCCGATGGTTATGGCCATAAAAGATCCTCTGGAGCCAGAGCCTGCACAAATCACAAACTCAAGTCTTGGAAGGTTAGATCGACCCCAACCAACTGCACTCTCGACAAAGATGTCGCCCTGGACCGTGTGGCCAACCTTTCTAAGCAGGCTCTCGTTGGTAAGTTCTACTATACCAAGATGAATAAAAAACACTTATCTCTCTGGCTTCAAGAGTCTTGGAAACCATTGCTTGGTTACTGTCTGAGGATAAGCCTCCTGTCCAACCATTGGTACATTTTTCATTTCCTGTCGGAATATGATCTTTTGTTGCTTTTAAAACCACCATGGATACTAGATAGGGGTGTCCTCATGCTCAAGAGGTGGACTCTTGGCTTCAGTTCTTTTATTGAATCCTTTAGCAAAAGAAATATGTGGATGTTATTGCCAGATTTTCTGCTCGAACTCTGGTCCCTACCTGTCTTCAAAGCGGTCGCCAACACTATCGGGAGATTTTTTTTATTTGATTCACGCTCTCTTAGCTGGGTCAACAAACAGGTAGCATGATTGTTGGTTGAAATAGACCTTGAAATCTATCTCCCAGAGTCCATTGACGTCATTTTAGGGGACCACTCTTTCAGACAATATGTTGATTCTGGCGGGAGCCATTTCGGTCCCATCTCTATTGGAAAACCGGTCACCTATAGAGCTCATGTACACGACAGATTGTTCTCTTGAAGAAATCAGATATTACGGCTAAGCCTATGTTCTCCAGGACCACCTTGGAACTTTCTGGTAAAACTCTTCCCCAAAATATGGATAGAGACAACTTCCTCGGTAAGATGAAAGTCTTCTTCCCTGATTTCTTCCATAATTTATCTAATGAAGAAGTAAATTATTTAAAATTAAATGAGTCATGGGTGCTAGAAATCTTCCAAGATTTCTGGAAACTTCTACTTAACAAACTTAATGGTAAGTTGCTTGGCCCTGTCCTCTAGAGTGATGCCCCTGTTGCATCTGACTCCTCTTCTCATCCACTGAATCCATCACTGACTTTCACTCAAGAGGATCACTCTCGGCATCCTCCTCCGTGTCTGGAACCCTTTAATCCCAAACCTCGCTCTCTAGCGCTCCTAACCCTACCTCCTCTCCCCCTACCATGTCGGTCATTGCTCCCCCTTCTATAACCCTTTCCCCTCCTACTTTCCTTCCTACTGAACCTTTCCCCGATTTACTTCCTAATCCTCCTTACTCTCGAGCATCTCTTTCCCCCTGTCCTCTCACTATTTCAACTGCTACTTCTCCCCTTCACCTTGACCAATCCAATGTGATTATTATAAAACCATGTCGCAGACCACCCAAAAAACCTCCCGACTCCATCGAAGGCGGCCTGTCGCAGTTATCAAACTATGATCCTCCCACCTCCCTCCCCTCCACCAGTACACAAGAACCCTACTATTCCTCTCCCACGGCCCTTAGAGAAATCCAACTGCCTCTAGGGTTACCTTAATGATCATTTTGTCTCTCAATATTCGTGGGTTTGGGAGCCCCACAAAACTTGCTTCCCTCAAGAGATTACTTCAGCAGATCAAACCCGATATCGTTCTCCTACAAGAAACTTTAATTGAGGGGAACAAAGCAAAAA
>ML791421.1:114357-129723 GCA_009831015.1 Picea engelmannii
TTCTATTGGACGCTCCGGGGGACTCCTTACTGGTTGGAACCCAGCCCTTGCTGAGTTTTGTGCCTTTGGTACAGTTGCAGGTATATTTTTGGAAGGAAGATTTAAGCATTCTAAAGAACCTATCAAACTTCTGAATTGTTATGCGTCGTATAAAGACATGGAGCCATTATGGCAACAACTCTTTGACTCTAGATTATTATGTGAAGATAATCTTATTATCGGTGGTGATTTGAACTTCACCCTTACTTCCAGTGAAGTGTGGGGAGAACTTGCACGGACAGACCCCCTGGCTAGTTATTTAGCCAATCTCCTTCATGATTTAGGGTTAGTCGACCTTCAACCTTCTGTTATGTCTCCTACTTGGCGAAATGGCAGATCAGGCTCCACATGCATCTCAAAAAGACTGGACCACTTCCTCTTAGACTCCAAGTTGTTTTATTTCCATCACAAAATTTTCACATTGGTTGAAGATTCATTGATTTCAGATCACAATCCGACTTGCCTACAAATTGATGGGCTTTCACGGAATAAAGACTCACCCTTCAAATTTAATAGCTCATGGATCTTGGATCCGACTTTCATTTCTTTGGTCCGCTCTACTTGGGAAGAGATGAGAAGTTGGTCTGATAGATCTGTTATACTTCTACTCTGTGATAAACTCAAATACTTGAAGAGATATGTTATTAAATGGAAGACTTCAAAGAAGATCCAATTAAACACAGATCTTGCCTCCATTGAACAACAAATCTCTATTATTTTTGCAAAGTGCCATTCACAAATCTATGATCAAGAGGATCTAGATTCACTAAAGTCCCTCACACAAAGGAAGAATGATATCCTTTCCTTAGAAGAAGCTACCTGGAGACTTGGGAGTCGGGCTATATGGATCAAGAAAGGAGATAAAAATACTATATTCTTTCACAGGTTTGCGTCTCAGAGATGCAGTCAAAACACTATTTGGGACTTGAAAGATGAGGAAGGGAACCTGATTTCTACTGACTCGAAGTTAAACAATTTGGCTTTCAACTATTTCAAAGCCCAATACAGAGTTATTGAATCTGAGAACATTGATACACAACTTGATATCCTCAAAAATGTTCCTCGGTTCTTTAATGATGATGATAATGTGGATATAGGAAAACCTGTTACGATTACAGAATTAAAAGAAACTATCAGCATTATGCCTAAAGAGAAAAGTCCTGGTCCAGATGGTTGAACACAAGAACTTTTTCACAACTTCTTTGATATTCTAGGAGAGGATTTACACAATGCGGTGGAAGAATCACACATTACAGGTTATATTCCAAGAGCTCTTAATGCAACTTTCTATACTCTCATTCCAAAAATTAGCAAGCCGGTCAATTTTAATGACTTTAGGCCCATTTCTCTATGCAATTTTGCCTCCAAAGTCATATAAAAAATCATCGTCTCTCAGATCAAAGATAAACTAGCCAAATGCATCTCCATTGAATAGTTCAGATTTCTAAAGGATAGGTTGATCTTTGATGTTGTTGGCATCACACAGGAATGCCTTCATATGACAAAATTAAAGAAACAAAATTCTGTCATCTTAAAGATGGATCTAAAAAAAGCCTACGACAATGTTAGTTGGCAATTTCTCAGATTACTTCTTGATTAGATTGGCTTAAATTGGTGTGTCGCTCAATGGATTATGAGTTGCATCACCACTGTTAATACGGTTGTGTTAGTCAATGGTGCTCCAACATATTTCTTTAAATGCCACAGGGGACTGCGACAAGGTTGCCCATTATCTCCTTTGCTCTTCTTGTTAGTTGTCGAGGTTTTTAGCAGAATGATGTCACAAGTTGTGGCCTCGGGAAATTTTCAAGGACTTAAAGTTGCAGTCAGTAATTTTATCTCACATATTCTTTTTGTCGATGATGTACTCATCTTGGGAGCTGGGAAACTCGAGTACTGGATGACTTTAAAATACATCCTCTCCAAGTTCTGTGAGGCAATAGGGATGGCTATAAATTGCCACGAATCAATCTTTCTTGTACAAAATATTGATCAGATTTTTAAGCATAGCTTGACTTTAGTTTTTAATATTAATCTTGAAAACCTTGATCAAGGTATGAAATATCTTGGATTTTTCCTTAATCCAAACAATTACAGAGTGAATGATTGGTTGTGGCTACTCCAGAAGATCGAGAAGAGGATAGGGAATTGGACTTTTTGATGGCTCTCTCTCAGAGGTAGACTCACCTTAGCCAATTCCGTACTATAGAGAATTCCAGTCTATTGGCTCAGCCTTGTCAAATTACCTACATCTGTGATACATCGAATTCATCTTATGGTCACAAAATTCATCTGGAAAGGAGGTAAGAAAGGTATTGGTTTTCATCTTACTAAATGGAAAAATATTTCCAAGCCAAAACTATTTGGAGGATGGGGTATAAAACACCTTTCATGGTTTTCCCAATCATTGGATGCCAAATCCTGCTGGAGAGGATTATTTGGTATTGGTCTTTGGAACTCTCTACTATGCAAAAAATATCTTAAGGGCATAGATATTATCTCCTGGTTGCGCAGAGATGAACATAACACCCAAGGCACATCTATCATTTGGAAAAACTTTATGTTTTCTCTTTCGATCATCAAAAGATGGTTGGCTTGGGAGATAGGATCTAGGAATCGAATTGTCTTAGGTCGTGATCCCTTTATTGGATGCAATGACCATTATAAACTTTCACTTCCTCTTCTACAGGTACTGAACATTTCAAAGATCTACTCATTAGCACAAGCAGCCATTCCTAGTGATTTGAGATTTTCTCAACTTTGGATGGAGTCTATTCAGTTTGGATTAATAGAGGAACTCAAATTCGAATGGGACAACTATGTTTCTACTTTAAGGAACAATGGCATCGGCCTTACAAATGAAAATGATATACTGGTATGGTCCTGGAATAGAACATTAGGTACAGTCATTGCCAAACTAGCTTATCAATCCATCTTATTTTTTAACAATTTGGAAGAGAAGAAATGGTGGTACAAAGCTATTTGGGGTTTGAACATTCCAATAAAATTGGTTTGCTTTATGTGGATGTGCCTTAAAGACTGCATACTTACTAGAGTTAATTATCAAAAGAGAGGAGGCATTGGACCTTCGGTTTGAAATATCTGCTTAAAGAATGAAGAATCCACTATTCATTTATTTGTAGACTGCCCAAAAACACAAAACATTTGGGCTGAAGTGATAAAATCTCTGAAGATTGATAGTGATTGGAAGTATCACACTATAGATGAAAACTTGAAACATTGGTTCTTTCAATTTCCAAAACTAAGACACATACCATTTTTGGTTTTTGGGGGCATTTGGAAATTTAGAAACATAATATTGTTTGAGAACTGGAATAGATTGGATCATGTGATAACCATCAAAATTATTCTTTCTTTTAAATATTTTTCAGTCAAAGAGGATGAAGAAAAATTGGATTTAATACTAAATCCAATATATTTTGATGATAATCCTATCGGATTTTTTGATGGTGCAGCTGCAGATAATATTTGTGGGATTGGGATTTATCTAAAACTTTCAAGTAAGCACACAATCAAAGCACATTTCTCTGGAGGCACAGGTAACAATATGAAAGAGGAAATTATGGGTCTTTGGGGAATTCTTTTTCTCTCTTCCTATCTTTCTATTAAAAAATTGATGGTTGCAGGTGATTCCATGGTCACTATTGATTAGATATACGAAAAATCCAACTTGAATCTAATTTATCTCAGCAATTGGAAAGACAAAATCAGAAGATTAAAGACTGGATTTGAGACTATCAATTTTATGCACATACATAGACAATTCAACAAAGTAGCGAACAACCTTTCAAAAAAGGCACTTAAAGACAACACAGGTTGGCTCTATTATGAAGAAATGAATGATGAAACTACTCTTAATTCTGGGAAAATACACATTTTCTAGGCTAGAATTATACATAAGTACTTTTTTTGTAAATTTTGTATATGGCCCACTTTTGACATTATAAACGATACTACAATGTATAATGTGCAAGAAGGAAAGACTATAAGATCTTTTTGATCGATATTTCCTACAAATATATGTAACTGCAAGTTTCATTTGATTCTAATAGAATAACAGTAAAACTGTTTTTTTTCGCGTGAAAAAAAAATACTACTACCATTAACACACCCAACAAACCATTCAAATTGAAATAATGTTTTATTAGTAGGCACCAATTTTTCAGTTTGAAATTGACTTGATGGATCACCTAAAAAAACATAATGAATGGCCCCACTCCATAAATTGTATTTTATTGAGAGCATCCACACATCACAAAATAAGTCAATTATTGTACTGATATTGGTCATGTGAAATATTTTGAGTGGCCCCACTCCATAAATTGTATTTTATTGAGAGCATCCACACATCATAAAATAAGTCAATTATTGTACTGATATTGGTCATGTGAAATATTGTACAATGTGACTAAAGAACATATGTTAAAAAAAATTAAAAAAACAAGAGCCAGACTAATAATTGTACCGCATCAACTTTATATAAAGTTCGTTAGACATTGAAAGTGGCATCGGTGTGAGAATGGTGGTCCCACACGTATAAGAATATAAAATTATTATACCAATTTAGAATTCCTTTTAAAGTTTATTATGGTTAACCCTTTTGAAGTGGCGTTGCTATTGGAATTTTAATCTACGGTCGATAGTTTATCTTTTGAGTTCAAAGAACTCTTCAAATTAAAGCGATGGATAATAGGTCGGTGGTCGACCCTCACTCTGGAGCTGAAAAATGTATTTTAATTGTAGCATTGGCACAACTAGCACAACTGGCTTGGGAACTTTGCAAAGTAGGATTATCCCTAGAGTAAAATGGTGTAAGTTACTATCTTTCGTTTAAGATTTGTTATATTATTTGATTTTAAATAGTATTAAAATTTTAAGTTTAATTTTGAAAGTGATAAATATTTTGAAATTGGGATTTAATTTGGGTATACGCAGGGTATTCTAGAAGAAAACATTATGGTTGAAAATAAATGCTCAAAATACTATATGCAAAAAAATAATGAAGCAAAGTATGTCTATTATACAAGTGTTATATGCAAAAAATAATGGAGCAAAGTTTGTTTATTGTACAAGTGAAAATTTGTTTCAAAGCAAAGTTCAAATAAAAGAAAAAAAAATAGGAATTTCTTTTATGACTTCATTAATTTTGAGAAATAAAAAATTTTAAATATTTTTATTACAAGTAAGATGTCTTAAAATTGCAGAAGTGAGATAACTAATATTTAAGCGATATTAAAATCCAAATTCTATTAACAAACTAAATCTATCAACCAAGATAGTATTGGAACTTTGTAAAACTTACAATTTTCTCGGGCTTAGATAATGTAGAGTGGAGCTAATCTTCTAGGGGGAATTTAACTAAACCAAAATATATTTTCCATTTATGTATTATTAAGTTAGTTTTGTTTATTAATAAGTTAAACATTCGTTGTGGTGGCACGAGTGAGAGGATTTTTCTTTAGCCCTCGTGGATCAATTGAACTAGACTATTCTTGGATCTTAGGCCAAGGAACTAATAATCAAGTTGAGGCCTACGCCCTTCTTCAAGGACTTATTCTTGAAAAATCCTACAACAGGTGTATCCTTCTCATCCTTAGATACTCAAGAAACATTATTATCCACTTGAGAAGAGGATCGCTCCCTTGGGAAGCAATTCTTAGATCCATCTTCTATAGAATCTTCAAGGAACTCAAGGCCCTCCAAAAGAATGACTTCATCCATATATTCATAATGGACAATAGCATGGAAGATAGACAAGCTAACCTAGCCACAACTCGAAGTCTGAGGTCTCTCTGCATCAAGGGGTCCCTCACTTATTAACCCATCCCTAAGTTCCAAGGCCTCATAGACCAACTGGATTTAATTGATATAGAAACTAGAAATGGTATTTTCACCTGGTCCAATTGCAGATCCGGGCATCAACATGTTTCTTACATATTGGACCGTTTCCTCCTCTCAGAAGCCCTGTTGTTGGAGGACCCCATCATTGAAGCCAACATCCTCTCGAAACCAGGCTCAAATCATTGGCCTGCTTCGCTTTGTCTTGATACTGGGGCAGCGCCCAAACCTAAACCCTTTGGATTTGATAAGTTTTGGCTCTCTCACCCAAACTTTCAAAAGCTTTCAAAATCCTGGTGGAAGCAAGCTGAAATAGATCATGGAACATGCATGTACAAATTCCAGCAGCGGCTCAAAAACTTTAAATCACAGCTAAAGAGCTGGAACATGAATGTATTTGGGAACATCCTGCAAAGAATGCAGGAAATCGAGCAACGCCTAGAAACCCTGCAAAAGATCTTCATTACTGGGGACAAAACAACAACCTTAATGAAGGAAGAGGAGGAACCTGACTGTTGTTCTACTCAACTTTAATCCAACGACTAAAATATCTTCCGAAGCTCTTGCTTCAGATCTGTTAGTTGAGATCTAATTCTTCTGATTTCCCCTTGATCTGACAGTCCTGATTTATCCTGAAATCTACATCAACGGACATGATTTTTTTCCTTCTTTACGCAGGTTTTCTCTATGATCCAACGGTCGACTTTGCATCCGAATTCTGGATGAATGGCTCTCGTTGCTTGATCTTTTATAAAGGTTTCCCTTGTTCAGCAAGCTTTTCTCTTGTGGGATTTCTGCAACGCTATCTCTCTTGAGATTTGATCATAAGATCATTGTTGATCCCATCATGATCAACAATAATCACGAATTGCTTCAGCCTTAATGTGATTTTCTTCCGTCAATCTTTAATATACTTTTCCTCTTGGGATTAACCTTACTCCTCTGCTGCATTCTCTTTCCATCATTGACCATTCATTTTCACATGGGTAGACCTTATTGATCATCCTGACACTAATGCCAACTGTATAACTATTCATGTTGTCATCATAACAACTTATCATGACTGTTGACATTAATAACAACATATTAATGACAATATATCCAATAGACATTACCCTTGTTGTGGAAGAAGACCACAAGTCATAAATATATTAGAAAACTTTAACTTTAATTTTATATTAAAAGTATATAAAAAAGGGAGAAATAGATTGGTGTAAATGTGTGGAATATATGAAGGGACTAAAAATTGAAATAGTCAAGACTCGTTTGATTTCGAGAAGAGATTTAGTCTCAAGTGTTGAAGAACTTGTTGGTGACAAGACTGGAGGGCGATGGGCACTGGCAAAGCAAATTCCATTCCTGCTTTACAGTTGTATAATTTGTGTAGTGGTAGACTATCTCATTTCTTTGTCTATGGTGTCAATGTGGTGTCAATGTGTGCAATATAAAGGAGTTCCAAAAATCAAAATCGTCAATACTCTTTTGATTTTGAGAAGAAATTTAGTATTGGTGACAAGAAATTTAGCACTTGTAAAGCAAATTCAATCTCTGCTTTACAGTTTTACCTACTTGTGGGTAGAGCATCTTTCTCTTTTCATGTTTTTTATATGTATGCATGTTAAAATGTGATTGGTTGGACAATTCCTCATTTGACCTTTCCTGGCAGGATCTTCTAAAGATCTTCTTAAATATGAAAAAGACATCGCGTGAAGCTCATGGATATGACCATTGCTTTGAATATGGAAGAAAACCAGAACAAGACATATTGCCATCCAATGAACTCTACTTTCTGATAAATATACTCTTTATAACAAGACATATTGCCATCCATTTAGCACGACAACTACTCTCTTTTATATAATAAAGTAATCAAAGTGAAAAAAAAAAATGGGCGGAATAATAATATATTTTTCACTTTTGACAAGGCATTGGGAGATGCTAAAGTCATGATTTCAAAAGAAGGTATAAACTTTAAGTAAAAATATGGAGAGTGGGTCATGAAAAATATTTGTAGAGTGAGGCACGTAAACATATAGAGTGGTATGATGGGAATAATAATATATAGAGTGGTATGATGGGAATAATAATATGTTTTTGGTTTTGGCATGAAGCAATATTTTAAATCATAACCAAAAGGTATTTTGGTACTTATCTTCCTATCATAATTAAATGTTGGAAGATGAATGTGATATATTTTTAAAAGTGGGTTATGCAAGGAGGAAGTATCGTGATGGGTTTAGGATCTTAGATAATTGATTCACTTTTTCTTTATTAAATAAAGGTCATGGTAATAATGGTAATAAAGTGAGGCATAGGATGATAAAGTAAGGAGATGTATATAAGACATGAGATCTAAATCTTTCCATGTCTTTTCATGTTATGCTTTCACTTGTCTTGCTAACATAGTTATATTGAGTTATAATTATATCTCAAAACTTAGTTATACTAAGTTACATAGTTGTGCTCCCTTCAACTCTTTTATAGAATAGGAATACTTAGGGTTACACTGTATATAAATTCATGCAAGGGAGAGCTTCATCTTGAAAGGTCAAAACCTAACACTAATCACCTTAAGTAGTGTACCTGCCTACATGGATATGTGTACAAGTAATGGTGCATGCCCAACTGGAGAAGATTACAACATGTGAATCCATGCACCTCCTAGGTACCCATGCCCTCCTCTTAGAATATACAATCCCCATGTAGTGAACTCTAGTAGCCTAGGGATCTATCCCCTCATCTAACAATAGAACATAGATGCACAAATAGAAGCAACAATGAATATAACTCAACTCCTAAGGATGGAACATGCATGCCTACAACATACATGAGTAGAACAAGTGATCTAGGATGGCACATGCATGCCTACAACTTGCCTTGCCATGTGTTTCCTTTCCATGTTGTGATAGACTTTTCATGCCATGCCATTCCTTGCCTTGTCATGCTATGCCTTACCTTGCCTTGTCATGTCATGTCATGCCTTACCTTGACATGCCATGCCATGGCCTTTGCTTGTCATGCCATGCCTTCACTTGTCATAACATACCATGCATTTCCATGTCTTGTCATTCCATGTCATGTATTTCCATGGCTTCACTTTCCTTTCCATGCCTTGCATTACCTTGCCTTGACATGCCTTGCATTGTCTTGTCTTCACTTGCCTTGCCATGCCTTTCCTTGCCATGTCTTTCCATGTCATGCCTTCACTTGTCTTGCCTTTACATGCCATTCCTTTCCTTCACTTTCCATGACTTTCCATTCCTTGCCTTCCCTTTCCATGCCTTGTCATACCTTGCCATTCATTTCCCTCACTTTCCATGACTTGTCGTTCCTTACCTTCACTTGCCATCCCTTTACATTCCTTTCATTCACTTTCCATGTTTTTCCTTTCCTTCACTTGCTTTGCCTTACCTTCAACTACCTTGGCTTGCCTTTCCTTGAAATGTCTTTCCTTGCCTTGCTTTCACTTGCCTTGCCATTATATTCCTTGCCTTTCCATTCCATGCCATGCCATGCCTTCACTTTCCATGCCTTGCCTTGCCTTTCCTTCACTAGCCTTGTCATCTCTTGCCTTGTCATGACATGCCATGCTTTTCCATGCCTTCACTTTCCATGCATTGTCATGCCATGCCTTCACTTTTCATTCCTTCACTTGCCTTTCCTTGCCATGTAATGCAGAAGCATCGTTAGCAAGCATGCGTGGCAGGACAACTCAGCACCTGGGAATCATTTCGGAATCTCAAACATTGGGAGTTACTGCGAATCTTTTGGAGTTGATTAGAAAAATGGAAGAAGATCAAACGCTTGGGGGCGGATGATCATAAGTGATCTGGAAGTTTCACTCTGAGTCTTGAATGTAACTAAACTTAGGTAGCAGTTAGAGTTTTTTTTCGTTTTCTAAGTAGACAAGTAGTTGGGGGGAACCCTAAGGACCCTCTGAGATAAATAGGGGTTTTGTACGCCCAAATGAGGTTGTTGCCAGTTAGTAGGAATTTTCCGAGTTTTGAGTTTTATTTTTATATATTAGTTGTAGCCATTTACTTTTGAATGAATATGACAAAGGAAATTTGACTCAAATGCATAACACTGTTACTGTTTGTAATTCTTTGTTATTGTGTTTTCATAAATGAATAAATTCCGTTATGAATGGATGAAACTGTGAATGTTAGTAGAAGTTTCAATTGTTTCTCTTCTATTGAGTGAGTGCAAGGTGTGCACACAGAATGCAAGGAGTGTGTGACAGGATCTGTTTCGATTCTAAAGCTCAGAAGAGATAGCACAGAACCTTTCCTTTGCAAGGAGTGCAAAGAGACTGTTCCAAGGTGTGTGCAGTCACCCACAAGAACCAAGTCTTGTGTAAGAATTTGTTGCAAGGAGTGCACAAATTTGGAATTCGGCTAAGTGTTGAAGGGACTCCATAAGAGTCAAAGCCGCGAAACACGAAATCCCGAATTGATCACAATCATTGATCCAAGGAAATATTTGGTTCGTCGATCTAGTGCCATCGCAATTTCGAATATTAGGAGAACAGAGGTAAGGAGACTGCCAAAGTCATGAAATGCAAAATCGCAAATTGATTTGAACCGTTGGATCATGGGGAGTCGTGACTCATCGATCTGACGCTTGCAAATATCGAGAAATTGGGGATCGAGAGAAAAGAGGTGAACCAACCTCCAAAGTCATGAAATGTGAAATCGTGACTTGATCGTAGCTGTCGATTGAGGGAAGATCGTGGACCGTAGATCTAATCATATCGAGAATAACCGATAAGAGAAATCATGACGCACTTGAGAGTTGAGCCCTAGGTCATGACCAAAGGTCACATTGAGGGAAGATAAGGGAGGGGCCAATACACGCTAGGCTCTTGTTGGGGTTTCAGATGTCAGGGGAATCAGGGTGATTCACATGCAAAGACCTGACGTGCGAAATCATGAAACGCCTTTTGGGTTAGGCTCGTAGTCATAACTAGTGGTCACGTGAGAGAAGATTGTGCCTGGTGCTTGTTTGCACGACGGAGTTTCATGAAAAGGACCTGTGGGAATTTCTTGAAGATTCCAGTAGGAAATCAAAGAGATGCTCCAGCTCAGAGATTGAGAAGATCTAGAGACCGAGGGGTCAGCAGACCCTGCTGAGGTGGGGCACTGCATCAAGTGGTATCAGAGATGATTTTCATATGTAGATTTCAGGCGAAGGAGATAAAGGAGATGAAAGAACTTGAATGTTATATTTTTTTGGGAAGACCATGGAAGTTTGACAGGAATGTCATTCATTATGGGAGGAAGAATATATACACATTGGAGAAGAATAGTAGGACACACATGTTGTTTCCAATAGAGGGGAAGAAAGCAAAAGAGGAAGACAACACAAGCATACTTCTCATGAGTGGGAAGGAAATCTTGAGAGAAGTTAAGAAAGGATAGGAGATGCAATTTGTTGTGGTGAGGAAACCTAGAGTTGTCCTTACAAGTAATTCAATGGATGATTTGCCAAAAGAAATTCGGGAATTGTTGGTTAATTTTGCTGACATGGTGGTGGATGAGATGCCTAACTCATTACCACCCATCATAAGTATCATCCATCATATTGATCTGATACAAGGAGCAAGTATTCCAAACAAAGTAGCATACAGACTGACACCTCGAGAGAATGAGGAGGTAAAAAACCAAGTCCAAGAATTGTTAGACAAAGGTTTGGTCCGAGAAAGATTGAGTCCATGCGTAGTTCCAACTGTGTTGAGTCCAAAGAAAGATGGAGGATGGAGAATGTGTTCAGACTCAATAACCATTAACAAGATCACCATCAAGTATAGATTTCATTTTCCAAGAATGGATGATTTAATGGACTATCTAAGTGGAGAAAACTTCTTTTCTAAGATAGATTTGAAAAGTTGATATCACAAGATAAGAATGAGAGACGGTGATGAAAGGAAGACAACCTTTAATACAAATGAAGGTTTGTATGAATGGATTATTATGCCATTTGTCTTAACAAACGCCCCAAGTACTTTTATGAGGTTGATGAATGAAATACTGAAATATTTCATTGGCAAGTTTGTGGTTGTATATTTGGATGATATACTAATCTTTAGCAAGACTAAAGAGGAGCACTTGAGACACCTGACACTAGTGATGGGGAGACTACAGCAGGAGAAGTTGCTGATAAATCTAAAGAAGTCCTCTTTTATGAAGATAGAGCTCATTTACTTGGGTTTTGTGATCTCTTCAAATGAACTGAAGATGGAACCAGATAAGGTGAAAGCAATCAAAGAATGGTCGTCACTGAGAAGCATGTTTGAGGTAAGAAGCTTCCATGGATTAACAATTTTTTATAGGAAATTTATCAGAGACTTCAGTGGAATTTGTGCACCAATGATGGATACAATAAAGAAGAAGCACAAGTCTTTTAAATGGACAGAGGAGGCCAAGAGGAGCTTCAATATATTGAAGGAGAAGATAACATAATGACCAATTATGGTCTTGCTAAGTTTTGAAAAAACATTTCAGGGGAGATGTGATGTAAGTGGAGTTGCAATAGGAGCCGTTTTGAGTCAGGATAATAGACCGGTTGCCAATTTTAGTGAGAAGATGAATGAGACTGTTGGTGCAATTATTTTCATAATATATTGCCAAACATAAATTATCAACCGGGATTCGTAATTAGTAGAGTTGATGCACTATATGTGACGATAACAAATAGGTTCCTATGTCTGTTTAGTATAGCTTAGATAAGAAAACCAGCAATAACAAAATACTCTGTTTTCAAAGATAACACTCTTCACACAATTCCGAAATTAGAAAGAAAAACTTGCAATCATGCACTCAAAATATTTTTCTCAGATAATGCCTTGCCCATTTACAAGCTCATGAAGTGGAAAGATGGACTTTGAATTAGTTATCTGTAGCTGCTACTCTTAGCAATCAAATCTGGGCACACTTCAACAATACAACTCCAAACTTAGAAGAGAAAACTGATAACAAAATTTCTCAAGCAAACAATGAATCAAAAGGTTATTTCTTAGGTCAAAAATCTGTTCATTAGAAGCTCATGAAATGAAGAGATGAACTTAGATCTTGCCTCCTATAGCAACTAATTCCAACAGTAAACTGTAATCAATTTTATGCACACATTATTCAAAGGGAAATCACTCATAACTTAATCAATTATGGAAGAAACTATTTGTCCCTCACAGGAAACACTAGGTATATTAAGATTCTCCATTTAATAGTCCATGTAGGGTGAATGATGGGATCTTAACTGTTCCTGTATTAACACACTTAAAATTTCAAAATAATTTATGAAAGTCGCTATAAAGAACACAATTTCATGAATGCAAAATTTTATAAATCTCTACAACTATCTCAACATAAATTATTTTTTATGAAACTAAGTAAAATTACTAAAGATCTGGTGCACCATACTTATAAAACTTACAATAATACAATCCCATTCACAATTTACTCAAAATATCTAACAAATTATACAGATCAAACACAATAGGTACACTTTATGAATTCATAGTTTAACTCAAACAAGAAATCAAAATAACATGTACAAGACACACACAATTGAGTACCGGAATAAAACAAACATGTACATGAATAGAAAGCTAAGATATATTTTACATTAAGCTTACCATACCAGAACGGTGGGCCCTTCCCGATTCCAACATGGAAGCTCTAAAAACATAACAGACTAAAGTGTTCTAATCATACCCAGAAATTGCACAACAGATCATTCATATTCCTTCAAATGGTAAATTGAATCAGCAACTCATTATCTCGTACATCAAAAATATGTGAATCATTTTGTTCATTACATCCATACGTATCTGTATGTATCCTATCTCCTATACAACATCCCTTATAAAGAAGGTGAGTCGTTACTACCAAGAGATAAGGATAATTATTAAACAGTTTTTGAAATATTATAATTGGCAATTCATATCGAATCTTTAGGGATGAACTTCATCCTCATGACACGAAGTGCATGAGTGATGAAGTTTATCGTGATCTCAAAACTGATTTAGAGGCTTTGATCCAACTGATTTCTTGGAATATCCAACTGCATACCCATTCAACAAGCGATTTCTGGAAATAACAATTTGGTACTGGAATACACACAGTCGCACTGGTACCGGAATAAAACAGGTTGGTACCAGAATAGCACAGGGTAGTACCAAATCAATATTATGCAGCTATGTTGGTACCAGATCACTGTTGCTTAAGATCAAAAGATAGGATCATGCAAAATCAACCATTTTAATCGAATTAACTCAAGAAAATTAAACAAAACATGCCTTAATCATACGTTAGCTCTCTATGCACATGAACAAAGTCATTAATTGTGTTTATGGAGGAAACAATCAATTATATATACACAACATTGGTAAAATAGACTCAAATAGGGGGTAATAGAGGGTATTAGAAGTGTCAAAATGGAGACTCAACATTCCCCCATGCTTAAGTCATTGCATGTCCTCATGCAACAATGATTTTCAAAATTTCACAATTGATGGTACTCCTCACTCGATCAAACATTCTTGACGTTCCACCCTTCTTCAGCTCCTTAAGTTCTCTTTTAAGTAGCCTGTTATACAATATAAACTTCGTGGCCTATGCTTCACACTTATGACACATGGAAAAGTAGTTATGATAGAAAAGTAGAGTCATGAGTAATAGATTAGATCTGTTAGTGATTTGGCATTAAGTCCTATCCAATCTGTTTTCGATCATAGTTAAGAGAAAGGGATGGATGAGAATCTAATACGATTATAGGATAGTGGCCAAGAGTTTTCGAAATGACTTTGACTAATAGGCATCCCTAACTAGATTACCTTTTAAAATAAAAGTGATATAGCATGGTTTTAGATCTCATTTGAAGAGAGGAACACATAAAATAATATATCCCAAGATGAACAACTCATTTCTTATCCAATTTTTTAGATGTGAAGCTCTTCTTGTTTAGGTAAGGTGAATTGCATATACTGAGGGTCCCACTTGTCATGCAAACCTTTTTATTTTAAATATAGAAATCTAAAGTGGATACTTGAATGTTCTTAAGAACATCATCCGAGAGATATAAAGGTCATCTCCTAGCCTTGATTTGATAATGATTGCTTCAGAATGAGACCCAAGGGTTTATGTTCAGTTTTAAGTGTGCCACTTTATGTTTTTCAACTCCCTTTACTCGGCATAGCCCCGCTTCCAGAAGGCTTGTTCAATACCCCGACGAGTTTACCTTAGTACCATACAAGCATGGTCTCACTGCCAGCAGGCCTGTTCAGTACCTCGACGGGTTTAGTTGTACTTCCTGATACTTCCTTTTTATTATATTACTCAAAATATTTAGAATTATGTATATTGCTCATTGACAGTTTTAGAGTATAAGGAAGGCAGGTGGTACGAGAGTGTTTTAGAGTTATTAGGCACATAATTAATTATTTGCAATTATCCCAAGGGTGACATCATC
>ML791421.1:138799-152289 GCA_009831015.1 Picea engelmannii
GAAGCTATCAGAATATTTCTTGCTTATTCATGTCATAAGAACTTCAAAGTTTATTAGATGGATGTTAAGTCAGCATTTCTTAATGGAGATCTAGAGGAAGAAGTATATATGGAGCAACCTGAAGGATTCTCTTTGACAGATAAACCTAATTATGTTTGTAAGATGAAGAAGGCCTTATATGGACTGAAACAAGCACCATGAGCTTGGTATTATAGACTGGACAAATTTCTACAAGAAAAAGGGTTCAAGAAAGGTACTGTTGACAATAACCTTTACATTAAGTCTGAAGGTGATAATTTACTAATTGTTTTGGTTTATGTAGATGATATTATTTTTGGTTGTACTAATGAATCATCTGTCCATTGGTTTGCTAACTCTATGCAAACATAATTTGAAATGTCCATGATAGGAGAACTGTCATATTTTCTTGGCTTACAAGTAAAACAAAGCTCTGCAGGAATTTTTATTTCCCAAGAAAAATATTTGAAAGAAATGTTGAAGAAATTTCAGATGGAAGATTCCTCTACAGTTAGCACACCTATGGTGGTTGGTTGCAAGCTGAGTAAAGATGATATCTCACTTGATGTGGATCAAAGGACATATCGCTCAATGACAGGCAGTCTTCTATACATCACAGCATCCCATCCTGATATAATGCAAGCTATTGGAATGGTAGGTCGTTTTCAGTCTGCTCCTAAACAAAGTCATTTGGTAGCTGTCAAAAGGATATTTAAATACTTGAAGGGAAAAATGACTTATGGTTTGTGGTATCCTATAAATCAGAATTTCCAGTTAACTGCTTATTCAGATGCAGACTGGGCAAACTGTGTTGATGAGAGAAAAAGCACCAGTGGAGGAGCATTTTTTTTGGGTGACTCATTAGTTGTATGGCTTAGTAAAAAGCAGGGATCCATTTCTTTATATGCTACAGAGGCAGAATACATTGTTGCTGCTACTTGTTGCACACAAATTTTATGGATGATACAAACTCTTACAGATCTGAAGGTAAATTACACTGATCCCATTCCAATTCACTGTGATAACACCAGTGCCATTAGTGTCTCCAAGAATCCTATCCTTCATTACAAGACTAACCATATTCCAATTAAGTACCATTTTCTCAGAGAACAAGTTACAAACAAGATTGTTCAATTGAATTATATACCTTCTACAGAACAGATTGTTGATATCTTTACTAAACCATTAGCAGCGACCCCTTTTGGATATCTTTGTCAAAAGTTGGGGGTTATAATATCTTATCTCTAATCTGTGCACCTAGTCAGGGGGAGTACTTATTGAATATCTGGTGTATTTCCAAGATGCTTATAGTTGACGGGGGGAGTATATTTTTATAAAAGATTAGGGGAAGAATGGTTCTTCTTTGACATTGATGTCAAAGGGGGAGAAAAGAGCAGGAGAGAAGATCCAAATGCATGTGAGAAGATCCGAATGCATGTGGGTGCTTGTAGATCTGAATGCATGTGGGTGCTTGTGTTGCCATCAATGCCAAAGGGGGAGATTGTTGGCAAATATTTAACAGACAGTGAATGCTTGTCATTGATGGCAACAGTGAAGATGACATGAGAACAGGAAGCTTGTAATCGACATGCAAATAGAAGATAAGTTCAGGAAGGTCGAATGATCAAAGGTGGATGATCGAAGGAGGTGAATGATCAAAAGCAGTGAATGATCGAAGGCAGCGAATGAGTGAAAGTTTGAGAAGAATCTCTTGAGAAGAAGAATCTCTGATCGTTGAAGAGAGAGACAGATCTCAGCCGTTAGATCCAAGTGCAGGATCCGACCACCGTTGGATCAAGGAGAACCTGCACAGTCTTTAAAGTGCAAGGAGAAGCGGGCATAATCGCAATATGAAAAATCGCGATGAAATCTGAGCCGTCAGATCAAGCTTTGATCTGGACCATTAATTCCAGTCAATGTCGGAGTTTCGGGGATCGAGAGTTGGAGATGTCAAAGTTAATTAACATCAGGAATCCTAATATCGCGATATGTGAAATCACGATGTAATCTGAGCCGTCATTTCAAGGCTGAATCTAAACCATTGATTCCAGTCCATGTCAGAGGTTCGAGGATCGTGTGTTGGAGATGTCAAATAAACAATACAACAGGAACCCCGAAATCGCGATATGTGAATTCGCGATTTAATCGCAGCCGTTAAGTTAAGAAGTGATCTAGACCATTGATTTTCTTCATGGAGTATCAGGGATCGGGACTTTGAAGTGACAAGAACACTTGACATCAAGGATGTTGAAATCGTGATATGCGATATCGTGATTTAATCGCAGCCGCTGAATAGAGATCAGATCCAGACCATTGATTTAATTTCTTATCGGAGTTTTGTGAATTGCAACATCAAGAGGACAAGAAAACAATGCAACAAAAAATGTGAAATCGTGATATGCGAATTTGCGACTCAATCGCAGCCGTCAAGTCAAGATCAAATCTGGACCGTTGATCTAACTCCATATTGGAGTTTCGCAAATCGTGACATGGAGAGGCAAAGAAAACAATGCAGCATGAAGGTTGAAATCGTGAAATCGTGATTCAATCGTAGCCATTGAATCAATCGCATCTGGACCATCGAATCACAGGACATGTGGCAAGTGATTGAGATTTCGCTGACTTGGGGTCAACGAAGCATAGTGTAGAAATTCATGAAGTAAGAAATAGCGAAAGTGTTTTTTTTTAATAGACGCCTGGTTATGAACCTAGTCATATTGGGAAAGGAGCTAGTGCAGAAAATCCCTGCGTCGGAATTTCAGAGATCAGGATTTGGAAATGACAAGAACGTTGAACATCAGAAATGTCGAAATTGCGATATGCGAAATCACAGAATGATTTGAACCGTTAGATCAAATGTTCATCGGAGGGTTGTTGTTATCTCTTAGAGTTAACTCCCCAATTACGAATCTGTTAGCAAAATGGACTCATGATTGAAAATCAGTTAGCGTTTCAGTTGGCGTTTTAGTTTCTTAGACAGTTGTTGTCTTTTTTCCTAAGGAGTTGGGAAGTTGAACCATCATGTTGGTGTGTATAAAAGAAGATGAGACAAACTGTGTGAGGTTGTCTATTCTGGATGAAAAAGAATGAAACTGTAAGAAAGGAAAGAGGAGAGTATGTGCAGTATGATATTGAGCATATGTGCAGAGTGAGATTAAACACATAGCAGAATAACATAGCAAGTTGAAGTAGAGCAGAATGACATAAAAATTTGATGCAGAGCAGACCTGCTGAACAGACAGAGGAAGAGAAGAATTGCAGAATAGTTTGAAGAAGATCAGACTTATAGAACAGAGAATGATTGGTAAGAACTGATTTATCTGTGTAGTTGTCTGTGTATTCATTATTAAATATATTAGGGAGGTTGGGAGGTGCTCGGGAGGACTGTCGTCCTCAGAGGTTCAAGTGGGAGCTTGAACAAAGGAAGTTGTAGCTTCCATCTGGTTGTAGCCAGAGAAACCAGGGTGGCAGGGTGGTGCAAAGGAGAACAAGTGTTCTCTATTATGCAGGTTGGAGCCTGTGAAATTGGAAGTTGGTGCTTCCATCCAGTTGGTGCTGGAACATATAGGGAGTTGGTGCTTCCTTCTAGTGGGTGCTAGAAAAACCAGAGAATTGGTGCTCTCAAACAAGTTGTAGCTTGTAAAACAGAGGTAGCAGCCTCACATTGAGTTGGTGCTCAATTGTAGATGACGTACAGAACTTAAAAGACTGCCTATCATTTCGAAGAAGAAGAGGTTTTATCCCTTTATGGGTTTCCTCGTGAAAATTTGTCTATGTGTATAACTTTTGTGTGACTGATGCTCTTTACTTCTACTGTCCATATGTTGTATACTGTTGATGGTCACTTGAAGAAAGATTAATAATTTTTTAATAGACTTAAAATTGTTTAAGCTCAATTACAACTGANNNNTCTCAGTTGTCTTAGTAATTTAAACAGAAATGAAGAGATGAACTTATATCTTGCCTCATATAGCAACTAATTCCAACAGTAAACTGTCATGAATTTTCTGCACACATTATTCAAAGGGAAATCACTCATAACTTAATCAATTCTAGAAGAAACTATTTGTCCCTGCACAGGAAACACTAGGTATATTAAGATTCTCCATTTAATAGTCCATGTAGGGTGAATGATGGGATCTTAACTATTCCTGTATTAACACACTTGAATTTCAAAATAATTTATGAAAGTTGCTATAAAGAACACAATTGCAGGAATGCAAAATTTTATTAATCTCTACAACTATCTCAACATAAATTATTGTTTATGAAACTAAGTAAAATTACTAAAGATCTGGTGCACCATACTTATCAAACTTACACTAATACAATCCCATTCACAATTTACTCAAAATATCTAACAAATTATACAAATCAAACACAATAGGTACACTTTATGAATTCATAGTTTAACTCAAACAAGAAATCAAAATAACAGGTACATGACACACACAATTGAGTACCAGAATAAAACAAACATGTACAAGAATAGAAAGCTAAGATATATTTCATGTTAAGATTACCATATCAGAATGGTGGGCCCTTCTCGATTCCAACATGGAAGCTCTAAAAAGATAACAGACTAAAGCGTTCTAATCATACCCAGAAATTGCACAATAGATCATTCGTATTCCTTCAAATGGTAAATTGAATCAGCAACTCATTATCTTGTACATCAAAACAATATGCATCATTATGTTCATCACATCCATGTATCTCTGTGTATCCTATCTCCTATACAACATCCCTTATAAAGAAGGTGAGTCGTAACTACCAAGAGCTAAGGATAATTATTAAACAATTTTTGAAATATTATAATTGGCAATTCATATCGAATCTTTAGGGATGAACTTCATCCTCTTGACACGAAGTGCATGAGTGATGAAGTTGATTGTGATCTCAAAACTGATTTAGAGGCTTTGATCCAACTGATTTCTTGGAATCTCCAACTACATACTCATTCAACAAATGATTTCTGAAAATAACGATTTGGTATCACAGAATTTTACTTTTGTCATAAAACATATTGGTGGGAATGCTAACAAAGTTGTTGATGCATTGAGAAGGAGATGTTTAATTCTAAAGGAATTTCATGTGAATACCTTGGGGTTTGAACTACTTAAGGAAATGAACAGTGATGATCCAAATTTCAAGGAGGCATATGAAGCATGCGCGAATCCCGTGCTAAGAGATAGGAGTCATTGGGTAGAGTATATGATTCAAGATGGATTTTTGTTCAAGGGAAATCAATTATGCATACCAAAATGTTCAATGAGGGACAACCTTTTGAAGGAAAAACATAGTGGAGGATTGGTTGGACATTTCGGCCATGATAAGACATTTGCACAGTTGAGCAGTTCATACTATTGGCCAGGTATGAGAAAAGAAGTGACAAAGTTTGTGAACAAATGCAGAATCTGCCAACATGTAAAAAGAAATAGACAGAACACTGGATTGTATCAATCATTGCCAATACCAGAGAAGCCTTGGGATGTGATAAGCATGGATTTTGTGATAGGACTGCCAATAATGCAAAGAGGATGTGATTCCATATTTGTGTTGGTGGATATATTTTCAAATATGGCACACTTTATCCCATGCCAAAAGACCAGTGATGCAACACATGTTGCAAATATGTTTTTCAAGAAAGTTGTGAGACTTCACAGCCTACCTAGAAGCATCGTCTCGGACAGAGACAAAAAATTTGTTGGTCATTTTTGGAGAACACTGTGGAAGAAGTTAGGGATGGATCTTTCCTTCAGCTCAGCCTATCATCCTTAGACAAATGGACAGAATGAGGTGGTAAATAGAAGTTTGGTAAACTTGTTGAGTTTGGTGACTGAGCATCATAACCAGTGGTATCAAATTTTGCCACAAGCAGAATTTGCATACAACAACTCGCCAAACAGAAGCATTGGAAATAGCCCATTCCAAATACTGTATGGAATGCAACCGAGGGGAGTATATGAGTTGAGATACTTAGAATAGAATGAGATCAGAAGCGCTGAAGCAAAAGATTTTGCTACGGAAATGCAAAAACTCCATAGCCAGATCAGAGGACAGTTGCAGAGCTCTAGCCAAGAATACAAGCACAGAGTTGATCAACATCGCAAAGAACTTCAATTCGAAGTGGGAGATCATGTTTTGGCACATCTCCAGAAATAAAGGTTCCCTAGGGGAACATATAACAAGTTGAAGATGAAGAAGACAAGGCCATGTAAGATATTAAGGAAGTTTGGTGCAAATGCCTATGAGATTGAGCTTCCAGATGATGTGGGAATATCACCCATATTCAATGTTTCAGACATGTACCCTTACAGGGAATATGACTCAGAGGGATCATAAGTTCAAGAGAAGATTTAGTGGGAGAAACAAATGCCTATAGCAGAAAAACCACATATGGAGAAGATCATTGATCATAGGATTAGCAAGAAGACCAGGAGGAAGACCCATCTTGAATATCTAGTCAAGTGGAAGGGACACCCAATAGAAGATGTCAGTTGAAAAAATGAAGTTGATATCTAGAAGCATGGAAAGTCAGTGCAGGAGTTCATGGAAAGGATTCCATGAATTTTGGTTCAGGGGGAGCATGATGCAGGAGCATCATCAGCAAGCACGCGTGGTAGGACAGCTCGATGCTTGGGAATCATTTTGGAATCTCAAACATTGGGAGTTACTGCGAATATTTTGGAGCTGATTAGAAAAATGGAAGAAGTTCAAATGCTTGGGGGCAGATGATCACGAGTGATCTGGGAGTTTCACTTCGAGTCTTGAATGTAACTGAACTTAGGTAGAAGTTAGAGTTTTTTTTAGTTTTCCGAGTAGACGAGTAGTCCGGGGGAACCCTAAGGACCCTCTGAGATAAATAGAGGTTTTGTACGCCCAAATGAGGTTACTGCGAGTTAGTAGGAATTTTCTAAGTTTTGAGTTATTGTTTTGATATTAGTTGTAGCCATTTACTTTTGAATGAATATGACAACAGAAATTTGACTCAAATGCATAGCATTGTTACTGTTTGTAATTCTTTGTTATTGTGTTTTCATAAATTAATGAATTTCATTATGAATGGATGAAACTGTGAATGTTAGTAGAAGTTTCAATTGTTTCTCTTTTGTTGAGTGAGTGCAAGGTGTGCACACAGAACGCAAGGAGTGTGTGAGGGGGTATGTTTCGATTCTGAATCTCAGAAGAGATAGCATGAAACCTTCCCTTTGTAAGGAGTGCAGAATGACTGCTACAAGGTGTGCGCAGTCACCCGCAAGAACCAAGTCTTGAGTAATAATTTTCTACAAGGAGTGCATAGATTTGGAATTTAGCTAAGTGTCGAAGGGACTCCATAAGAGTCAAAGCCACGAAATGAAAAATGCCAACTTGATCACAGTCGTTAATCCAAGGAAATATTTAGGTCATTGATCTAGTGCCATCACAATTTCGGATATAAGGAGAATGGAGGTAAGGAGACTCCCAAAGTCGCGAAACACAAAATCACGAATAGATCTAAGCCATTGGATCATGGGGAGTTGTGAGTTGTTGATCTGATGCTCACAAATATCGAAAAATTGAGGATCGAGATAACAAAGGTGAACCAACCTCCAAAGTCGCGAAACATGAAATCGTGACTTGGTCGTACTTGTTGATTGAGGGGAGATTATGGACTGTAGATCTAATCATATTGGGAATTCTCGATACGTGAAATCATGATGCACTTGAGAGTTGAGCCCTAGGTCATGACTAAAGGTCACATTGAGGGAAGATAAGGGAGGGGCCAGTACACGCTAGGCTCCTGTCGGGGTTTCATAGGTTGGGGGAATCGAAGTGATTCACATGCAAAGAACTGATGCATGAAATCACGAAACTCTTTTTGGTTTAGGCTCGTGGTCACAACCAGTGGTCGCGTGAGAGAAGCTTGCGCATGGTGCTTGTTCACACGATGGAGTTTCATGAAAAGTACTTATGGGCATTTCTTGAAGATTCCAGTAGGGAATCGAAGAGCTGCTCCAGCTCAGAGATTGAGAAGATCCGGAGACCGGTAGGTCAACATACCTTGCTGAGGTGGTGCACTGCATCACCATGCCATGTCTAGCCTAACAAGTTGTTAAATTATCAAACACATGTAATAATAACTGAGCAAAACCCTAGTGTTGGAGATACTCTAACAAATGGTTTTTTGGTCGACAGAATGATAGTGTAGGGGACCCACTAGTTGAAACTCAGTGCTCTAGATCCAATTCAATTGACATTTCATGCATCCGGGTCCTGATTTTAGTTTTATCCTGAGTTGCAACTCTCCTGCTCAAGTCATTCAAGGATGTGTGGCCAATTTGGTCCATGGGCATAAAATCCAAACCAAGCAACATAAGGGAGTTTTGTAAACTCTCGCAAGTCTGTTTGGCCAAGTCCCATGTGACTACACTAGCCAAAAATGCATGACACGGTGTTCTTGAAAATCAACCTCCTCTTCAAAAATTGCACTATGCCTCATTGACAAAAACCCTAGTGCCAAAGATACTCCAACAAATGGTTTTTCGGTCGACGGAATGATAACGTAGGGGCCCCACTAGTTGAAACTTGGTGCTCTAGATCCAATGCAACTGACAGTTCATTCATTTGAGTCTCGGTTTGAGTTTTATCGCGAGTTGCAACTCGCCTCCTCAAGTCATTCAGGGACATGTGGCCAATTTGGTCTAAGGGCATAAAATCCAAACCGAGCAGCATAACGGAGTTTTGTAAGCTCTCACAAGTTTGTTTGGCTAAGGCATAAAATCTGTAGCTTACCATGGCTCTTGTGATATTGGTTGTTGTAAAGTAAGACCAATGACCCTTGTCAAATTCCTTACATTTGATATTTTTCTCATGTCAAGATTTCTATCATGACTTTTCAACCTCCTTGTGATACCATGCTAAGAATTGGTCCCCCTCTAATCACATAAGTTATACCAGTTGATCCTACATTGATTATTCCACAATCATCTTGGAAGCTTAGGAAATAAATTATCTTGGGAACTGATGGACGTGTAACCCTTTATGAATATTCCATAATACCGAGTGTGAGCTATGGTAGACCATAGGATGTGGACATTGGTAAAAGATTCTAGGTGGACAATTATGGATATTTTGGTTGGATCAACTAGTACACCATATTTGAAAATAATGTGACCCAAAAATATACCAAAAGGAGTGAAGAAGATGCATTTCTTCAAGTTAAGGGAGATCTACAACTATGGTTAAATATACTAATGGTGTGCAATTCCTTCCATGCTCAACATGGAGGTGACACGTGGCATGGATTTCTTCAAGTTAAGGGAGATCCTTTGAACATCAGTCAAAAAATTACAATGTGGTTGTTCAATAGGTTGTATATGGTCTATTCATCTAAGTACAATTCTAGAAATATGTGTATATAATCTCTAAATGCAGTGACCGCTATCATAGAAAATGTTACTAGCGCATTCTTCAATATGAACAACATCATGTTATAGAAAAAATGGTCTTATTTTTGTCCTCCTTAGTGATTCCTACTTGATGGTGTTCCAAGAAGACATCAATGAAATAGTAAGTCTCTTTCCATTCTACCTAGTCTAGGACTTCATCATTTAAAGGGGTAGTGAATGGACCATGAACAAAAGAATCATTCGACCTTTTTAATTCAAAACATACTCTGATACCACCCATATTCAAATTCTTCTACTAGGAAAATTAATATTATTGTGAGCATTTTTTTAATCTCCTCTTTTACTTTCTCCTTGATATGGGGATTAAATCTATAGGGTCTCTTATTGATAGGATTGGAATCTAGTTTCATATCTATCCTCATTTTCCCCAAATCTCATTTAACCCCCTTCATCCTAGTAAATATTTGTGGGAATAAATAATCATATTCTCTAAACAATTCCACAAACTTAGATACTATCACATCATTCCAGTAGTCCCCCATGGATTCCATCCCAGGTCAGTCCTCTATGCTAATATTCAATTTTTTTACCTTCATGGTTTGTGAGTATATCTCCCTTCTAGATGGTATGTTTTCTCTTTCACTATCCTTTTCCTTTTGTGATTATCGTTTCATTTCATATGTTGTAATATTAGATATATAACAAAGAAATTAATTGTTGCATGAAATAAATAATAATTTTTCATTCTAAATGTTCTTTTTTGCAGAACAAGGATCTTCCAGAAGATCTGGATGATCCTCATCAAATATATCTAGATCACGTTGGGTCCAAGGTTGATATGGCATATAATTCTCATGATGACACAGGTACAAATGAAAGTGAGGCTGATGCCGATGCAGATGATGATCATGATCATGATCATGATGAGGCAGTTGTTGGTAGCATCCAATGACATGCATGATCATATAGACTGCATCATAGGTCATTTTTTATATATTTTTGTAATGCCTCTTTTCATGGTTACTATCATATGTATCATTTTCATGACCTCCAGTACCATATTATTGATTTGTATCATTTTGAATTATATCATTTGGACATGACATATAATATTGACTTGTATCATTTTGTCTTACATAATTTATCATTTTTATTTATATCATTTGTACATGATGTATCATTTTGACTTATGTCAACTGTTGGACATGTATGATTTTCACATGTTATTGATCTACTGGAATATTTGACTTTCACTTGTTTTAGTTATATATGATTATGATCTTATCAGTATTGACTCGTCAATTTTTATAAATTGAAAGTGGTTGATGATTTTTGGATGCATATTTGTTACGCATGATGGTTTTGATTTACTACTCATGATGGATGTTGTCAAATTCACTTAAATTATAGATATTTGACTCATTTTTTTTAATTATAGATGATGATCATGTTATAACAATTATCTTGTTATTTTATATATATTGGATGTTGTAGATTCTATTTTGATGGTTGTTGATTTGTATGGATGTTTGTTTCCTTAAAAATTCTTTATAAATGTTATCCTATAAAATATTTCAAATGCATTTATATGAATTACTGTATAATCATATAAGTTATTTAAGAGACATGATATATTTAACTAATTAAATTGAAATAAAACATATTAAATTAATAACTGTAAGAAAAACAAGAAGCAAAAAAGGAAGCAACAATGGAAGCCAAATTCGAAGCAAAATTGGAAGCCACACTAGAAGCAAAATTGGAAGCCAAACCAAAAGAAAAACTAGAAGCAAAAGGGGAAGCAAAACTAGAAGCCAAACGGGAAGCAAAACTAGAAGAAAAACTAGATGTAAAACTGGAATCCAAACGAGAAGCCAAAATGGAAGGAAAATTGGAAGGTATATCAAAAGAAAAACTAGACGTAAAACTGGAAGCCAAACCAAAATCCAAATCGCAAGAAAAATTGGAAGGCATATCAGAAGCAACAATGGAAGCCAAATTGGAAGCCACACCAAAAGAAAAACTGGAAGAAAAATAAGAAGCAAAAGTAGAAGAAAAATTAGACGTAACACTGGAAGCCAAACTGGAAGCCAAACTGGAAGCAAAATGGGAAGCCATATCAGAAGCAAAACTAGAAGTAAAACTCAAAGCCAAACAAGAATCCAAACTCGAAGAAAAATTGGAAGCCATATCAGTAGAAAAACTGGAAGCAACACCTAGCGCAAATCATTTTCGACGCTAAACCTGGTGCTAATTCTGGCACAATTATAAACACTCATGTTTGCGCCCATTTTTGCACCAGAAAAGTTGTCCAATTCATGAAATGAAAGACACTAAATTCCAGTTCTATTTTAGGTGCAATTGGTTGCTCTATTGTATTGAACTCACTCATGGATGGATATTCCTTGTCATGATGTTTCCAGTGATAGGTGGTATGCCACATAGTTCCTCACAGTTGAGGAGTTATGTCCTTGTGAAGTTAGAAGCCCCAAAGAATGGTCAAGAAGCCCCTAGTTGGTTAGAAGTCTTTAATGAAAGGGTAAAGTGGTTGTAAAAATAAAGTCTAGAAGCCCCTAAGATTGAGGAAAGAGGTTACCAAGAAAAATTATAAATACACCTCAAGGAGTCATTCACATGGACATTCACTCACTCATTCTATTGAATATATTCTAGTTAACTAGTGATCTATTTGGCAAGTTAGCGACGGTGAAATATAAGGTAGAGACAAGTGAGGAGTGTGGGAGTTTCAGGGTTACAGTGAAGAGGGAAAATATCTGAGGAAACCCTTGTTTAGTTGATCACCGCGGGTCATACTACTAGTGTCTCGTGAGGCATCCCCATGGGTTGCTTAGGGATCTTCACACGAGGCTCGACGTGACAGGATGTCTTAGTCCCGTGAGGAAAAGACAGATTTGGGGGTAATTCTTGTACCAGGTCCCTAAGAACAGAAGTAAGCTTACAGGTCATATCTACTGATTATCAGGTTAGCTACAGAGGTATTGGTATGCTTATGTGTTTGTTATGAATATTATACTTGGTTACGGTATGGTACATGCTTAAGGCATGTTTGGTTTGACACATGATTGAGGTACATATTGGCTACATGGTTGATTGAAGTATATTTTTGTATCTAGTTATGACATGATTATTATGGTTCATCTTTGATATGTGGATGTATGGTTGATGATGGTGGCATATCCATGAGGCACATGCTTTGGTTCTTTGAGGAACTTCATTGATGACATGGTGTCGCTATATACATGATTGATGCTATGGTATATGGTACTGGTTTTATATGTGATTAATATTCTAGTACATGGTACATGATTGGCTACTCATCATTGATTTTTCTGTATCTACATTTGGCATATCTTATGGTACATGATTGATGCATGTTATACTACATTTGTTGGTACATAGTTGTTGCATGGTATGGTACAATTTTTAGTATAGAAGGTTGATGGTACAATGACAATTGCAGGTTGGTGGTACAATGACAGTGACAGGTTGATAGATTGCAGGTTGATGTGATAGAGACAGTGACACTGACAATGGCAGTGACATATGTAGTGATAGTGATAGTGCCAGTGGAAATGACAATGACAATGGTAGTGAAAATTGGTCTACATTTATATTTCAAGGCGGCAGGATGGGGAAAGGAAAGGGGGTTATAACCTCTTTTTGGTTGGTTCTAGAGAACACAGGGAATTGGAGATTCCTTTAGATTGGAGCCTAAGAATCAAGGGATTGTATCCTCCTTCTGGTTGGAGATAAAGAATTCAGGGAGTTGTAGCTTCCTTCAAGTTGGAGCCTGTAAATAGGGATTTGTAGCCTCCTTCCATTTGTAGCTGGATAATTTGGAAGTTGGTGCTTCCAATGAATGAAATCTTTGATATATAAGAAATCATTTTCTGGTTTTCTCCCATTTGGGTTTCCATGTAAATTCGGGTGTACCATGTATTTAATGTGATGTTGTTGATGTGATGATGTTCATGCTTATATGATTATGATACATTGATAATATACTGCTAATAAAGTTGGCGTTTATATTTGTGGTTAAAGATGGTAAAAGTGCTCATA
>ML791421.1:152321-166331 GCA_009831015.1 Picea engelmannii
CCCCCCCCCCCCCCCCATCTCAGTATTCCAATAGTACTAAGCCTTTTAGGCAGAAACTAAGGAAAGTAAACCCTCTCTTACTACCTATAATTGAGAAGGAGGTGAGGAAATTACTAGATTATTGAATCATTATCCCCCTCAAGTATTCTGAATGGGTGGAAAATTTGGTTCCAGTCAAGAAGAAGAGTGGAGAGATAAGGCTATGTGTGGATTTAAAAAATCTAAATAAATTCTCATTAAAGGATAACTACCCTCTACCAAATATGGATCACATACTGCAGAAATTAGTAGGAGAAAATAAAATCTCTATGATGGATGGTTTCTCAAGATACAACCAGGTGGCAATGCATCTTGAAAATAGGGATAATACATCCTTCACAACCCCATGGGGAACTTTCATGTATGATAAGATTCTTTTTGGTTCGATTAATGCAAGAGCCACATTTCAGCGAGCCATGGACATAGATTTTGTGGGTGAAAAGGACAAATTTATTGTTATATACCTAGAAGACATGATTGTTTTTCCAAACACAGATGAAGATCACATCAAACATCTAAGGAGGACCTTTTTGAAATACATAAATTTTATCCTGTCATTAAATGCTGAGAAGTTGTATTTTTCTATTATAGAAGGAAATCTCCTTGATCATATAATATCCAAAGAAGGTTTGAATATAGATCTAGAAAGGGTAGAGGCCATCAAGCAAATCGTGCTTCCTAGAAACAAGAAAGAAGTACAACCATTCCTAGGTAGAATCAATTTTCTAAGGAGGTTTGTCCCAAATTTTGTTGAATTGGTAAAGCATATCACAGACATGTTGAGGAAAGACCATGAAGTGAAATGGACTATTGAAGCTAAAGAATCATTTTAGTGAATCAAGGAGGCATTGGAAGACTCTCCAGTGCTATTTAGACCAAACTATGATAAGGATTTCTTTATCTTTTCTTTTTCTTCAAGGCATACCATAGTTGTTGTATTGTTGAAGAAAAATGAAGAAAATCAAGAGCATACTATAGCCTTCTTTGATAGATATTTAAGAGATGTTGAACTAAGATACAGAAACCTGGAGAAGAAAGAATTTCCTTAGTCAAGGCATTGAAAGCATTCAAAGATTACATATTGCACTCAAAAACATTTGCTTATGTACCTACCAGTGATATCAAGGACATCCTCACACAACCTAATAATGAAGGAAGAAGGTGTAAATGGATTTTCAAACTACAGGAATATGATTTAGAGATAATTCTCACAAAGTTGATAAAGGGGCAAGGACTTGCCAAATTGCTAGTTGAATTTAATTGCAAGTCCCTTGACATGAATTCCCCGTCTATAATCATCATGGAAAAAAAACTAGAAGAAGATGAAACACAAGAACCATGTTTGAAGGTAAGCCCCAAATTTTCTCAGTGTGATTGGTACAAGGATGTAATTTTTTACCTTCATAATTTAAGTTTCCCACCAGCATGGGACAAGGCTAAGGCAGTGTCTATTAAACTCAAAGCTATGAAGTATTACATTATAGGAGAAAAACTATTTTGGAAGGATCCATGAGAAATATTGTTGAATTTCCTTACTGAAGAATACATTGAAGGTATTATCACTAAGTTTCACAAAGGTATATGTGGAGGCCAGCATGCCTGAAGAGCCACTGCATACAAGATCCTTAGGGTTGGTTACTATTGGCCTTCATTATTTTCTTATGTTAATTGCATGGTCAGAGTCTATGTATAATGTCAAATGTTTGCAGGAAAGAATAATTTGCAACCTCTCCCACTCGGACCTATCAAAGAAAAGACACCTTTCCAACAATGGGGATTGGATTTCATTGGTGAAATAAATCTAAATCAAGTGGGCACCACAAATGGATTTTAACAGACACAATTTACTTCACCATAAATTAATGGCCACCATAAATAAATTGTCTTTATGTTCCTTCTCTTGTATTTTTAATTTTAATTCATTCACCGTTTGTTACACAAGAAAGTAGGATTCTAACATTGTAAGCTATTGATCAATTGTGTTTCACCTATCAGATTAGTTTTGAGGTGTGCAGAGGGCCCCTTATTTTAATGCAGACTCCATAACCCAACAAAAGAAGGCACTGGGTCAACAATTCATAGCAGACCACATGGGTATGTTGTCCTTGTTGGAGCTGATGTTAGTACTAGATTTGATTTGGTCACTAATATGCATGTCAATAAAGTTTATGAGGTCGAATTTCGACAAGATATAGGATAGATGCAAGCTTGGAAATCTCCTGGACCAAAAAGAGCTAGAATACGTTCAAGCGCCTTAGAGAAATGAAAAAACAAAAATCCCTAAGGGCCCAAGGCTAAGTTTTAAGTTCCTGATCATTTATCAGGAGCTTAAAAAATGCTAATCACAATCCAAATGGGCTTAAGTCCTTTTCAAACATGGTTTATATCACGTGAATGAGGATTAAGAACCAAGCACTAGTGAATATGCGGGGTCCGATCATCCAACACTTGCAAGAGAGTCTGATCTACGGTGGGAAGTTGATGTCGCATCCTGAAAGTGCATGAGAGTTAACATGCATAAGGGGTGCAACGACAATTTTAAGAGCCATGTGTTGACAGTTGAATGGTGTCTCTTGACGAGGATACGGAAAGTAAAACCACTCCCCTTAGTTTGTGACAGTGGTATTATGATTTTTTCAAGTCGCTTATCCGCCCACTCAACACACACATGCCCATCCACTCAACACTACATGGAGCCAACGTAGAAGTCGACCTAGGAAACTGAGGAAATCAGAGATAGATTGGCATGCCAATAGGACACTCCTCAGAGTTAGTTTGAGGCTATCTCATGTATAAAGAGGACCCACTAGGAATTATGGTCACCATATCAAACTCAGCTACACATAGGCCAAACCTAGAGCCACATCAACTTTGACATTGACTAGTATGAAGTTGTCACATGTTCGTGGGACCATGATGAAATTATCCTGACATCACCTAAAGCTTCAATATTTTTGGATTTGATTAAAAAATCCATCTAAATCAAAAGGTCTACACGTGGTAGTCTAAAAGGAAAATAAAATTATAATCTTTCAAGACAATCTTCAAGGATCCCATTGTTCTTCGGTTACCTCCCCCTTGGGAAGGAGATGGGGATTTTCTTTCTCACCAAAGGTATTCAGAGTTCTTGGAGAACAAAAGGAACGATGATGAATGGTTTGAAAGGTTGTCTAGAATATTTATAGGAAGGGATATCATGGAGATGCTCATGGGGGACTTCAAGATTTTCCATATGTTGAAACGGGTTTTCGAGCATTTGAATCAACCATCATATGAGAGATACACCAACTAGGATGAGATGGTTAGACATGTGAAAAAGACAGATTATACCATAGGAAATCCATGGCATTATATGTGTCAATTTCTCATACTTTCTCCACGGAGTAAATGGAAAGCGAGTGGTGCTAGGCGGGCCCAATAAGAGTTAGTTACTGAAGGAATATTTTTTGTCAAAATTTTTCCACTTGTAAACATTTTGTAAGTAGTGAGAATAGTGGTCTTATGAAAATCTAGACATAGTAAACGGTTTTAAGAAGCATTTTTGTACAAGAGTGTGAGGATAAAAGGAAGATAATGTTCATTTTGTAGAGGTAGACACTTTGGGGAATTTAAGAGTTTCTTATAATCAGAGTTGTTTGATCGCCATCCTCAAACACAAAAAAACAATTAAGGCCACATGCTTCATGAGATTCATCCCCTACAATATGTTTCAGTTTGTAATTCTTTTTTTTGTGCATGTGCTCTTGTAAAATCCACCCCTCATTTTGGCTTCTTGTACCAAATTTTCATTAATAAAACCTCAAGTAGCAAATTATATGGCATGTTCAGTGTAACTATGTGTTATATGATTATGATACTAAAGTGATTTCCTCTTAACAAATGACCACTTCTTGTCATTTCTTCATATGTTTAATGATGTGTAGAGGGATCCTCCATGGATTTAAATATTTGAAGATGTTAGTTATTTGAAGCATGTTTTAATGATCAGTTATATTTTTTAGAACTATTGAATTCTTAAGTGATCAACATGTCATTCTTTTCCATAAGCTATGAGATTCATTCTTTGCAGTGTATTATACATTTATCTTGTATTTCCTCTAATTCACCATTTCACTCATCTTTTAAACATGGACATCTGAAACACTCGTGGACATATTCCTATTGGAGATTAAGGTTTTAAATATCTGGATTGAGACTGTTTGAAGGCCGAGAGTTCTATAAGAGAGAGAGAAAAAAACTTACCCATTTTTGCATAATTTTATTTGAGTGGAAGCATGGATTTAATATTCACTATGAGTCTTAGCCCCTGGGGTGCCTTGTCATTGTTCCATTGACAACCTGGAACATTTCAGAGGATAATATATGATAGAAAATAACCAGTGGTGGAACATTCTTTCTGGGCAATATCCTCATGTCCTGGTTCAACAAGAAGCAATCATCAATCTCTCTATCTATAGTAGAATCATAATACATCATGGAAACAACTTACTATACACAAGTGCTCTAGATGAAACAAACATTGAAGGAAATTCAGGTAGAATATGATCATCCCATATAAATTCTATATGACAATATCATTTCAATAAACATTTCTAAGAATCCAGTCATGCATTAAAAGAAAAAACACATTCCAATCAAATATCATTTCTTGAGAGAGAAAGTCACAAAACAGAGTGTCAAGCTGGAATATATTCACACAAAGGAACAGGTCATTGATATCTTTACAAAACCTCTTCCTCAAGAAGTCTTTGAGTACCTCAGACAGAAATTGGAGGTGGTACCTATGCCATCCAATCACTTAAGTGCTACAAGAGGAGCACATGCTCGGAAAGAGAGAAGGGAACAAGCTCAAGGACCAGTAAAAAGACAAGAAGATTGTCGGTTGCAGAGAATAAAATTAAGAGTACAATGTAAGGGGGAGAAAATCCCTTTTCCATTGATGTCAAAAGGGGAGAGCACAGAGAAAGGGGGAGATCTACAATAAGAAAGACAAAAGAAGTATCAAAATAACTAAGTATTGTTATTTGTAGCAAGAAAGATTAAAGGAGTATCAAAATAAATAAGTGTTGTTACCATCAATGACATATCAAAGTTTTTTCGTCAATGACCAAGGGGGAGACTGTTGGAAACAATATTTTCATTGATGTCAAAGGAGATAGATTGTTGGAAACAATGGTGCACAATGTTGTTGTCTTTCACAGTGTTGTTATCATTAATTTCAAAGGAGACAGACTATTAGAAACAATGTTGCACAATGTTATCATAGATGTCAAAGACAAGGGGAAACTACTCAGGCCAAAGAGAAAATCAAGAAATCACCTGAACTATATAACCATGGAAACAAAGACAAACCTACAAATGGAGGAATTAAACTAGCTAGACCAGTCAAACAGAGGAAATGTAAGAAAACAACGAAATAGAGGTTTTCTAAGTTGTAGAGATCAGATGAGCGATCACAGGTGGAAGTTGGAAGAGATGTTTCCCAAATGGACAGAGAGATCAAGGATACAAAACAACCAACAAAAATAATCCAAGGGCGCAAAGGAAGCTCAGTGGTATGGCATAAAGGTTTTGGGCCTAGGAAACCAAATCGAGGCAAAAGCCATTATCCCATATTCAAAAGGAAAGTCAATTTTGAAGGCTTTATAATGCAAAAACATGATTATGTAGTTTGAATGAAAATAGGAAAATCACAAAACCATGTGCAAAGGGTTAAATTTTAACAAGATAAATCCTAACTGATGATCTCTAGAGATCAATGGATAAGATCAAGGATTGGGACTTAGTGTATATTAGATATCAAATATCATGTGAAAATTGTACCCTATTGCAAGAGTTTATGGGGGGGCAACACCCGATGGGAGAGCTTTGATACCACATCAGTAGCCATGCAAAGACCACGTCATTTTCCAATCCAATACCATGACTATAGTCAAGACAATATGATGGACCATGTTAAAGCCACCTAAGGAGGCAAGTCAACACAATGGCTTGGACAATATATTGCATATCGAGAGACCAGAAGAACAAAGTGAGTGCACTGCGCCAAAGTTCCAAGGCTCGATACCCAATGGATCGATACCCCAATGGGGCAACCACAATGCCACATAAGCACCACGTGCCATGCTAAGTATTTTCCATGTTAGTGAGTAGACATAGAGGGAGGCCACATCATTTACCATATCAAGAAACCACATCAGCACATCGCACAACATATCGAATATCGATTAAATAGAGGAACCGTGTATGTTTGAAGTTATAGGGGCCCGATAGGTCAATGGTTTGGTATTCGAGGCCATCCCAGATACCATGTCAGATACATGTGGAAGCCAGGACATCTGCCACACAAGAAATTGATATAGTACGAGAGCCACCTCATCCACCAAGTCACATTGCTATACCGAATATCAAAAGATTGAAGGTATGCGTAGTGTTGAAGTTCTGGGGGTTCAATACCTGGAGGACCGACCATGATTCCATGTCAATGCCACAACATATGCCACGTTAGAACCATGTAATCATCTAGGATAATGTCATGTGTCAAGTGCGAAATCAAAATAAGTGACAGAGCATATTCGAAGGAAGTAATGACATCATAGCCATGTCAATGCCACATTATCCAGTGCACATGCAAGGGTCTCACGTGGAATCCACATCAACAATATCACATATCGGATACCAAAAATTTGTAGAAGTGGTTCAATGTTAAAGGGTCGAGGGTCGATAGCCTACATCCATGGTAAGCACCATATGTTGCGCTGTAATTGGTCCATGTTTCATAAGAAGGCTAGGCCACATAAGTATTGTATATCAAATATCAGAAGTTTGTTTGTGTTGTGAAGTGTTAAAGCCCCGAGGGACCCATAGATCGGGGGGGGCGATAGGCCAGATAGACCCGATATATGTGGAACAAATTGACAATTGAGATTAATCTGAGGATTGATCAAATGGTTGTTGTGCATCAAAATCATATTGCATATTCTCGTGGGATAAAAACAAATCCACGGTCAAGATTAAATCGAGATCTGGATTGAATGGTTGTTGAGGGTGTATAGTTGAAGTGTTGGAGGGTCAAGGACCTAATATCTTGGTACCCCAAAGGTATCGATATTCTGGGGAATGAGATCATAGATCGATGGTCCACATTTAGTCTTGGTTTGATCCAATTGTTGCTAAGCCAGAAGGACATGCTGCATGTTTTGGTGGACAAAGAGCGAATTAACGGTCGATATCTAACCATGTGATGATCAGACGGTTGAGAATGGATCGAAATTTCATCGTAGAGGTAAGGCATGAGCCTGCAATGTTAAAGACTCGGGAGCCTGGTGTCATGGTTTCCCAATAAGCTTGATCGATGAACGAGATCAAAACAAGGGACAATCGAATGGTTGTTGTGTGTTATGGTCACATTATGTGTTTTGGTGGCCAACGATAGCATATCAATGATAGAAATTTAATTCGAAGGAAAATCCAACGGTTGTTGAGTACTGAGTGGTATGGTGAGTGACCTTATGGTCCTGATATGCTAAGAAGAAATCAATGGATAATAATTGATCAAGAACCAGATCCAATGATTGTCAAGTATTGAAGCTTTATGCAATGACCTATGAACATAGCATGAAAATCAGGAGGAATTTGAAACCAGTTTCGAAGGATTTGTAAAGCCTAAATTTTATGGAAAGCATGGATCTAGAGTTGATCCAATGATTAGTTTATTTTTTGTCAAATCCATGAAAGCGTGGAGTGTGTTGTAACATAATATGAGAAAATTCTCCTCAATGTTCATGATGATAACAAGAAAATTGTGCTTGTTACACTTACCTATGGAAAATGCGACCAGTTTTCATGTTTTCTAAATCATTCAAGCTTTCACGCAGTTGCAAAATAAGGAGTCTGTTCTTCATTGGTTATACCACAGTTGTAGAAGATGGAGATAATGAAATAAGATGATATGGTGACTCAGACTCTGATTTTGATGATGGTCGACAAGCTCAGGCTCTGACGCTTTGTGTCGAGGAAAATGGCCAAGAAGGGTTATCTTGCAGATTATTTATTGCCACTGGTAACAATGATAGGAAAGAGACAGAGAAACATGATCATTCATTTGAAAATCCTATTGGAAAGACAATTTTCAAATCCAGGTAGAGAAAAAATAGAGTCACGGAGAAGAATTATGGTCATAGATCCTGTCAACAGATACCCCCTCTCAGACCAATCATGGGGAGAATTGTGTGGTCATTTCATGCTGAGAGATTTACCCTACCAGTCATTGTATTTTTAAGAAATTTGATGCAAAGTCTTCATAAGGTCCAAGTGCTCTATGTTGCCGGTGTTATAATCTTTATTTGATATTGGAGCCATGATGGGTTAGTTTCCGTTGCCTGCAAAGAAATAATGCTTGTGATTTTCATAGTGTGATGGCATTGCTTCCATGAAGAAAATAATTGTTGTTCAAATAAGAGGGAACCCAGAACAGAGGAAAATGAAGCAACAGTCCACCGGGAGTGATCTGTCCTACACATTGGTTGGAAGCCTTCTTAGGTCTTAGGTCCATCTACATATCTATTTGATTAAATCAGTGTGAAAAGCTTAGAGACTGTGTACATCTAGGATATCACTCTAATCAACATTCGGTGTCAGATTTTTGGAGGTTTCAAAGCAAAATCAAACACAAGGATAACACAAAGATTTATCCTAGCTGAAAAAGGGTCTAGTCTGCACATGGAAGTGGCCTAAAGACGCTATACGACCAAGGGATCATCCATAGCCCACTTGTCAAAATAATTAGTAACGGTTTAAAGAGCTGGCAGAGCATCTGGGAGTCACAGAGTTCCGAGAAGGCAAACCGTTTCATATTTCTCTAAACAAAAAAAGTTTTATTTTAGATTTTTCTTTTAAAAGAAGGATTGATTTCCTCAGACAATGGGGCGAGCTGGGGAAAAAACCTCTTTCGAAGAGGGGCTCCTTTGTAAGCCGAATTATTTTGTAAACCCGGAATTGAGTAATACAGACGATGTTTCACTTGATATTGTGAGATTCATCACGGTCGATTCTTTCAGTATGTTCTCCCTGTTGTCATTATCATATTGTTTTATCTCTTCCTCTTTCAGCTATATTAAAATTTGTTTGGAATTCATTTTATATGCTCCTTACACACAGTTGATATATATGTGTTGCGTTTCCATGGTGACTGGCCAGAATTTTCTCAAGATAAGTGCTATGCATCTAGTTATCAGCCTTCGTTTGTTTTCCTCTAAAGTTGTAGTGAAAATTCATCCTTGATAGATGCTTTCACTGTGATGGTCTTTTATTTTCGTTTTTTGCTACTGCATCATGATTATCAATTGCTGAAAGATAGACTTACTTTGCCTCATTTTCCGCAAGTTATATGATCACTGCTATTATCTCCTTTCTTTGGTTTTCACTTGACTCCGTGCCCAATGGATTGTTTCCCTTGTCCAACCCCCAAACTTTAAAAATCCAAAACTATCATTTACCCATAAATCTTCCCACCATTTTACGCTTATTGAAGATCATATTGTGACATTATCCGAGAGATCCCTCTCGGGTTGGGAGGGGAGTCTTCCAATCCAAAGTGGTTCGAGGTTGCCTCGAGATTGATTTGCATGCAACCCAAACTCAGTTCCGAATGACAATAGAGTGTATAAATTTCTTGAATCTATCTTGAGGAATGGAATGAGTTGAAGAGTGTGTATGTGTATGAAAAGTAAGTGAGTTGAGGCTCTGAGGTTTCAAGAAAGAAAGAAAGGATGTAAGTTGTGAAAATAAAGCAGTGAGAGGAGAGTGTGGGAAGAGAAGCAGTGGAAAGAAAGGTAAGTGAAGATCCAAGACTCTAATATCCGATGATCATGGAGAATGAAAGGAAGATATAAATGTCTAAGGGTGTTGAGATTTAATAGCTTGGAGGTACTTTTGCATTGGCAACGCTCAGCATGCGGAAGTGACCAAGCAAGTTATCTCCCAGTGACTTTATAATTATAAAGTGATTTTATAAAGTTGAGTCTTTTAATTTTGAAATGTAAAAGTGACTTTATGATGTTATGGGTCACTTTATTAAATTAAGTGACCTCAACGAATGATCAAATCATGACTGTTGATGTCAAGGGTAAGTGAAGAGTCACTTGAGGGAGATCAAGGGTTAGAGGAGTTACAATTCGAAATTGATAAAAGGCAGCTCATTAGGAGATGAGGGTGCACTTGTTGAGGAGAACTTGAGGGAAGTTGAAGGGGCATGCATCCCAAGGAGGTTTCTTATCTTGGAGGGTGTTAACGCTCTGTAAATTCCCAGAGGTTGTTAGGAAAGAAGAAATTTACCAGAGGTAACTTATCCAACCACTTTGAAACTGGAATCTATCCCTACCAGCTTCAGAGAGGGATCTCTCTGTATGATTTAGATATGTTTCAAATTTAAAATATTAGGCTAGTTGAATAGAATATGTTTGTTTTATTTGTTGTCATTTTCGTTAAGTTGGCTGAGAGAGATTTACACATCCATTGGGCTATGGGGTCTATATTATGAGATAAAAATCTAAACCAAAAAACAAAAAATTCTTTCACAGGGCGAGATAATGCATTCGTTGGATTCTTTTAGCAGTAAAAATGAGGAATAACAGAAAAGGCGAGAATGTTAATTACAATAAAGAAGCAGTTAAGAATTTCTTTATTGTAAAATCAGAAGATGAAACACTAAAATCTTTCAAAGTTAGAAACAGGGTATACAAAGATAAATCCTGCAACGTTCGTTACTTTCAAAGATTAGATTTAGAAAACAATGTGATAACTAAGCGATAATAACATTTAACTTAGAAAGGAAAACATCACCAATGAGTACATGCAAGAATCCTGTGAAAATGCCTCTTTGTATTAATGGAAGATCTCTTGATAAAAATGTTACAGTCTGGTAGCTCGCAGGGTGCAAAGATCAACCCCCAATACTTCGAAGTGTGAAGTATTTATAAACAAAATTACAAATGATCTTTTCATTAAAGATCAAGACGTGGTAAATCTATTTTTAGCTAACTAACTTAACAAACTACAAAAATCTAGGAAACTGTTTGATGATGTGTCGAAACTTCATGCTATTTTTTGGGTGAACCGTTGGTGAGGCCTCTGCACGACCTCGTCTGACTAGATAGCTGACTGGGCTTGGACAGCTCATCGACTACTTGATCATATTACAAAGCTCTTCCCATTGAAGGTGACTGGGAACGACGACTTTGAGTAATCTTCGGTAAACTTCATCCATCTTTGTGTACTTAGCAAAAGTTGGCTTGATGATGAAGATGTACCAGATCTTATGCTGTATGTTGACATCCAACTGTAGAGCATCTAGGAATGCCTTGTCAGTGATACTGCCTTGGATACCTGAGAATTTCAAGCTATCTTTAGCCACAGTGGCTAATTTCTTTTTGTAATAAGGCAGTGTCATCAATTTGTCATTTATCACTCTCAAACCAGGAAGACCCTTCTTTTATAGAGCTTCGATCTTGCTGAAAAACCTTTGCACTCCTATGTCCATAGCCTGAAACTTTTCCTCTAGCTGTAGCATCAATCCTCTCTTGGTTAGGACCCTCTTGACCTCAAGGATGGTTTCTATTCTATCTTCAATTTTCAGATCTTCCAGCTCTTCTCTGGTTTTGGAATTCAAGAATTTGATGATCTCAGTAGCTTCTGCAGGCATCTCTCCCAGTTCTTCTCTTATCTTCTTGATAGCCTGCTTACTTCTTTGCACCAGCTCGTTTTTCTCAAATATAATTTGTATCATCGGCCATATTTCATTGATGGACTTAGTGATGTCTGTCCAGACGCTTTCTTTGACCTTAGCCAGAGTTTTGCCTGCCACTGTTTGCTTCTGAAGCTGTTGTAATTCTTGTTTGAGCTAGTCTGACGTTTGGTTTTCCTTGGAGTAGCTGGTTTGGCAAGAATATTTGAGTTCCTGGAGGTTCTCAATCTCCTTTTTGAGTCTGCTAATCTCTGTCTCTTGCAGATTCATCTCCTCCATGGATTTAGCCAATTCAACAGTCTTCTCCAGGGATGTCAGTGGAGTTGCCGATGGAATTTCTGCTAGGGACGTTGTGCTCACTCCTGAGAGTGGAACTGTGCTCAATGGAATGACTTCCATGGGCTTCGACTGCTCTTTCTCTTTCACTAGTTTCTCCAATTCTGCTTCCATTCCGGTGCCTCAGCTATTGCAGATGAAAGACCCAATCTGGCCTTTAATTCTGAGTTGTTGCTTCTTTTTCAGAGACACGAAATGTATGTTGTCTGAATTTATCATCTGCCTTATGTATTCCAGGGAAAAAATTCTTACAAGTAAATACCTGGGCAGCTTATATGGGGCCAAATCGCACCCGTAGACTCTGATCTCAGTGTGATTTTGGTACAGGTACCAATCACCAGTCTTTGTAAGGTCTGAGAGATGTAAAATCCTCTGAATTTCCTCATTAATTCTAGGTTTGGGTCTGTCGCTGAGCATACTCACCACTAGGTGGTAGAACAACTTGATGAACTACTTGAAGCTAAATTCTGTGGAGTTATGTCTGAGCAGCTAAGTCCACATTGTTACTGCCTGCAGTCTCCCATCCTCATCCATCTTTTGCATTGAAAAAGAAAATTTGTCCACTTGGAAGAAAACGAACAGATAAGCCAGTATTGAAGAATACCGGAACATGCCTTCTGTTGCGAAATTAATGATTTGATCATGAATGTTTTCCACCAAGAACGTATTGTAGTCGAAATGAGTAGTGGGTCTCTCATCGGTGGAGAAAATGGACAGGAATCCCAAGATGGGTTCATCCACCCATTGATCCGAAAAATATCCAAGCAAGGCACATAATGACGTGATGACCTGGTTTCCTTTGACTGAGAACAGCGAGGAAGGATAAGGGGGGTTTGTAGTGGGGAGATGAGCGGATTGTGGGAGAAAAATCTCAAAAATCTGAGCTCTTTGGGGAAAAGACAGCTCCTGGTAGAGTTATGTGATGATTTCGAGGTTGAAAGGTGAGGCAGATTCGACTCTAGGTATCTGCATCATTTGGTCAATGGTTTCTGGTGTGATGAGGAAAAGAATTTTTCCGGACTAGGACATAATGGCTCTTTTTTCAGGGATGTAATGGGCTTCGCATTTGAGGGCGAATTCCAGGAAGTGGTGAATCTGGGGGAAGAGATAAAGGGGTAGGTTTGACTCCTAGAGCCCAATTTCGTCACTTTGGTCCAAGAAAAATTCTTTAAGCCATGATTGTAGGTTCGCGAAGTTGAATTCGCATCTAGTGTCTAGAATTAAATGGTATTTTTTGGCCAGAGGGATCCTGCCGAGGTTGAAATGGGGTGGGAGGAAAGGATTTTCCTCGCCCTCTGTTTTCTTTGATTTTGGCGCCATCACTATAACAATACCTGCAAATAAAATAAAGAAGGTTAGCGGGGATAACTGTTGCTTTGGGTAATTAACCGTAATGGAGATGAAACGGGGAAAAAATGCTCTGGTACGACAAGAAAGGTATTTTTCTGGTGAGACGACACAGTAAGCGAATGGAAGAAAGAAGGGAAATGGTGGTTTTGAATGAATGGATATCTGTTGGGCATGGGGGACAGGTCAGTAGGCTAACGGATAAGTTAGCTAGTAATAAATTGCCAACATATCATTAGGAGTGTGAGATGGCAGGTAATAATGAATGAAGAATATGGCTGGGTGATATGGCAGGTGTTGATTGGGGGAAAACACCACGATGAAGGGACTGGCCATGGGTGAACAAGGGAGAAAAACTAACAGAGTTATGGGACGTGACTCTTGTGGAAAAGGTGGATAATGATGTCATGAGGTGACGAGGTATGTCAGACAGTAATAGGCGGTGGGATTTAGAACCAATGGATTCATTCCACGTATAGATAGGGGGCCCGCTAGAGAATCTTCCATTTTGAACCCCTCCCCCCCTCCATTAAGAGAAGATCAGT
>ML791421.1:189334-202467 GCA_009831015.1 Picea engelmannii
CCCCCACACACACCGTTAAAGGTAGAATGGTTGGGGGGGGTCCAGAAAGATTTGTCAACTGTAGATCTGGGCCCGAACATCTGAGCCGTTCATACATGCACTGTGCTTAATTGTGAGCATGAATGCATATGTGCTTTGAAAAACTTAGGATAAGTGCATATCGTGGGTTTTCCCAAGCTTTTGCATGTTTTTATCACCAAGGGGTTAGAGATCAAAACTTCAATCATCAAAGGTATGGTTCAACATCAATCATCCTACCTGTTTTATTGAGATAAAGCAAACTACCCTATGTTCTAACCTAATTATCTATGACAATTAGCCCAGATTGAACTATTGGACTAAGAAATTACTCTATCCTGGGGTTATCTGACAAGGATTAGGCAGTTTGGTCAATTTTATTCGCTAACTAAACTAAATCACTTGGCTAATATTAAACAGTTTAGCCAAGCTTATTCACTACTCCTATCAACATCAATTTAAAAGAACTTGGCCATGCTTGAAAGGTATGGACCAAGTCATTTTTATTGCATGGGGATCTATTGAATTTCTTTTATGCCCTCTTTTATTCTTTTTCTTTCTTTTTTTTTCTTTTTATTTCTTTTTCCTCAAATTATTTGCAGAATGAAAAATCATTTGACAAACAAAAACACTAAAGAGATAACATTTTTAGTCACCAATTGATCCTATAAATTATAGGATTATAATAGAGAGAATGAGTTTCAGTAGCCAGGATGAGGCACACATCCCTAGGATGATTGGCAAACATTCCTAGACATCATCAGCATCAGTGGAGGTCGTATAGTACAGATTGGAGGAGGTCGTACAACATCTTTTGCTTGCCTTGTAGCTCCATCTAACTTAGAAATATATGTTGTGTATTGGCACAAGTTTCTAGGAGTTTTCTATGCTAATAATAAGTCCGTACAGTGAGGTACGGATCTGTACCTAATTTCTAGGCACGAAAATCAAGATTCCATCTGTTGTTAGTGATTGTACAGTTCGTACATGTTGTCTTGGAAGTCTGTTTACTATTTCAGACTGTATTACAATGGATATTTGTGTTGTTTTTTGTTCAGAAAGAGTGAAAGTACATATGTAAATGTTGATTTAAAGCTATTGTTATACTTAGAAATTTCCCTAAAGATGAATAAGAAACATTCTCCTCAATTCTATCATTTTATGTGTTATTCTTCTTGGGGTTTTACCCAGATTTTTCATGGTGCATTATGGATATTTTGTCCACTGTTAGCATATGATTCTGCTGCAGATTTAGTTTCAAAACTACATTATTTAGTGTTTCTGCTCATTAAGTGCAGTTAGTAAAGGTTTTGATGTTTGGTGATGATGTGGCACCCCCAACCTCGACAAGTTCTGCGCAACCTTCCGGTCTAAGGATCGTTCAAAAAAAATCTCTTCGAGCCAAAGTGGTTGTTTCAGATCCCTATCGGAACCTTAACTTTCTCAATCCACAAGTCCTTTAGAAACCCCACCTGTGTGAACATGAACCAGGCATGAGATTCACCTCCTCCCGGCCTCACACGACCTCTACCTTTTCCCAAATGGAAATTTCGGGTTTCGGGACTCTGGGAGTCCTGATGTCGAGAGCTTCTGTCTCCTTGATCTCCTGATCACCAAAATACCAAAACGTCGAAATGGCGCTCAACAGTAATTATCCCCCTAGGCCATATCTTGGTCCATGTGATCGCTTCCCATATGACCGCAATCTACTCCAGGGTTTTCAATACCAAGAGTCCCGACATTTGGTCTTCAGAATTTTCGAAATCCCAAATCCCGGTATGCCGAAACCTTAATTCTCGGCTTTCTCCTTTCAAAGGAATGTTTCCCACTCTTTGTGTTTCACGATTTCGGGCTTTCCCAATGCAAGGTTTTCCCAGTCCTTGCTCCTTCGACTTCCCGGTATCCAGAATGCCAAAACACCAAATCCATGGGAGAGATCAACGGCTGTGATCCTCCCACATCCAACGACTCACATTGTTTCATGACTTTGTGGGTCAAGAAACCCGAATTCTTGCCCTTCGCACCCTCGACATCCAGAGTGTCGAAATCCTGAACCTCCAGTTCTCCTCCTCTGAGCAAGATCAATGGCTCCAATCTCCTCTTGATCCAACGACTCAGATTCTTTCGGGATTCTATGGGTCAAGAGTTTCAAACTCTTACCTCTCGCATTCCTAGTAGTTGAAATACCAAAATGCTCTTTTCAGGACTTTCCCCGATGCTTGGATCGTTGCCACGTGTCCTCCTCTTAGGGGATCCCAATCCTTTTCAGTCTTCGAGACTTCGCAACCCCAATGACACTGATTCCTTTGGTCCTTCGAATCCCTGATATCCAAAATCCCAGTGACTCCCCAATCTCCTCCACGTGTCCTCCACAGATGGATGGCTTTGACTGTTTCGGGACTTCTAAAGTTGTGAAGTCGAAAGACTCCCCCTTGCTCTACTTCCCAGTGTCTGAATCACTAAAATGAAGGATCTCACAACACATGTCCTCCTTAGATGGATAATCCCTGTGTCTTTAGGCTTCGAGACATGTGATTTCAAATCTCCCGGTCCGCCGTCCTCTGAACCTCCAAAGTTTCGAACTCCGAAACCCTGATTCCCTGCCTATTTTGGGACTTCTTTCCTCTGCTTACGAGGGTTTGAACCCCGTGATTATTTCCATAGATCCAACGGCTCACAACTATCTGTGTTTGATCTGACGACCCAGACCTATTCTTGTTGTGTGCTCCTGCTGCTCCCTGGACATGGAAATTCAACAGTCTAGATTTCTTTCTCGGCCTGATCCGATGACAGTTGTTGCTCCTTCCTTGAGCATGCACTTTCTTCCCAAACTTGGAAGAATTCTCAAGCTCCTAAAGACCTCAGTATTTATCTCTGCTATGGCTCTGTGCGCAAAGGCACTTCTCCTCCTGAGCTTTATCCTCTTTGAATCCTCAAAGGATTCTTCAACTCCTGAGATCCCTACAGGGTCTCTACATGCCAAAGTGCTATCTTTTCTAAGCTTTGGGACTTAGACAAAGTCCTTCTTCTTTTCTCCTGCTCATGTGCTTCAGACTTGAAACAAATCCTGCTCCCTACACACTCCTCGAGCTTGACAATCCCAAATGGTTGTCAATCAACACTTCTCCTGAGTGTTGGCCTGGTGTACTCCTTACACGGGTCTTTGTCTTCTGTCCCTTTCTCTCCTTAAGGGATGGAAATGCATGTTGGCAACTTCCTACTCAAGCACTCCTTGCTGAGCCTATAGGGTGTTTAGCAACCCTGTGATTTCTCTCCCCTTCTCCTTCAAATGGAGAATTTGATGCCCTCCTGGTAGTCTATTGCTCAAGCAACTCTTTGTTGAGTCTACAGGGTGTTCAGCAACCCTGTGAAGATCCTTTCCTGGACTCTTCTCTATTCCAAAACTCAAAAGAGTTCTTTCCTGTGCCTTATCTTCACATCCACTCAATGCCCTCCTAGTAGAGTCTCTACAGAATTCCACAACAATTTTGTTTTCCTCTGTGCCCTCCCTCTGCATAGTCTTGTCTCCAAGGTGTTCGGCAACCTTGAGATCTTTCCTAAGTTTAAGACTCCAGCTGATGTACCCTCTTGGCACGTCTTTGTCCAAATTCCACAGAATTGGAAGTGCACCTATGCACTAGCTATCGGAACCTGCAGAGTTCTGTCACACCCTCTTGGCATGAAGCCTCAAAGATCCCCAAACCTGAAATCAAACAACTCCTCAAATATCAAAACCTATATGTCCCTGCAAATGCATACCTAACCATACATTCACAACATATAATGAACACACATAGACATCCACAAACACATAAGCACACACAAAATCATGCAGGAAACTGCCTCTTTGTATTAATATGAAAATGCTTGTTTACAAAGGTGTTCTTGAGCTCAGACTTTGACAGATTCTTGGCTCCTTCTCTATCTACCCTTCTCACGTAGATTCTCTATGCTCCCTCCTTTTTTTTTCAAAACAAGATCAAAAAGATCTTTTACATGAGGGGGTTGTTTGAGCTCTTCCCTCCATCTCACCTACCCTATTCAATTACATTAATTCTACAATTGAATGGGTTGTCTACTCCAGAATCGGAGGTAGATTCAGCCTTACAACCCATTAAGGATATCTACTCTAATGCCTGCATATATGCATGACCTCATGGCTCTAACATCCTTACAATATTTATCACATTACATTCAAATTCAAAATTTGAAACGAGGGTTGCGCCTCTCTTCCTTCATTGAATGTGTGCGCTAATGTGCCTTGCTGGATGGTACGTGATGACATGGAGTGATGTTTCTACATCATACTTCTCTGCTACAAAAATTCATGAGCTCTTGCTCATGAGCTCTCCACCCTGGTTGTTGAAATCCTCCTGGATCCCAAACAACTCTCTGGAGCTGTCCCTCTGCTCCATCTCTCTACTGTTGCTACTACTGCTTCCACTGCTCTGTTTTTGCTTCCCTTCTGCTCAGCTTCTCCTTGCTGGTAGTCTCCTGTGATGACTTCAACATCATCCTCCTGATCTACTCAATCTCTTCGTCCAACTGCTGTAATGGCTGGCTCTGTTCATGCAGTCTCCTCTGCTGCAATTTTTCTCTGCAAATGGGCATATCACAATGATCTCCCATGTCATCTTTTTCATCTCCTATGGCCTCAACTTGCCACTCTGCTACAGATTCAAGTTCTGCAGTCTCTTTACTAAGTTGTTTCTCAGCTTCCCTATTTGACAACTTGACTGTCACCTCTCCCTGTGTGGCACTAAGTGTCCACTTTGTTGCAAACTCCAGCTTTGCAATCTTCTCTTGACTGACATTTTGTTTAGCCTCTTCATCTGACAGTGCTGTTACTGCCATTCCTCTTGCTGGTATGTGTCCATCTTCTTCCAGCTCCTCCTCAGACTGGAATTTCTTCTCATCTTCAGTTCCATACCTCGGTACTGCAATGATGATTACTCGATCAGCTCCCTGGCTAAAAAATTTGAGCAATTCCTCAGAATGCTCTTCTGTCGATATATGCTCATGGCAGTCACCTATTGGCTCTGGATTGTTCAGCCAATCCTTTAGTATCTCTAGCTCCATCTCCCATGGAGTGATCATATGATCTGCCTGTTCTTCGATTTCTTCTGCTGTCATCTTTAGTGCTGCAACTTCCATCTTTTCAGCTTCCTGGCTGAAAATATTGAGTCATTCCTCGGAATGCTCAACTTCTTCTTCTACCTGGGCAGCCTCAAATATTTGCTCCAATTCTCCTTCCCTGACAGTCTCTGTTGGTTTTCCTTTTGTTTTTGTTGTTGCATCATCTGCAACACAGATTTCGGCCTCCCCTGGGCTATGTGGTAGGAATATTCCAATTCCCCCAATCATCAGAAGATCCCTCTGATATTTCCCTCTCAGCTACTCCAGCTGATCCAAATCCATCCTTGAGCTCATCTACTCTGTCAACTCCTCGGGTTTATTCAAACTCATCTCTGAGTTCATGAGACTTTCAAATAGTCTCACTTCTATTCCCTTGCCCACCTGGAAATTTGGAAACTTTATGTTGCTGTCTTGGCAGCCTGCGAGATCCTGCAGTGATCTCCTCTCATTGCTCATCTGGTAATTTTTATTTCCCTTATTGCTCACCTGGCATTCTTTGAGATCTTCAGCTGATCTCTTTCCATTTCCCTCCTGGCAATATGAATTCCCCTTGCTGTCCTCCTGACAGTCTATGAGATCCCGCAGTAATCTCATCTCTTTTCCTTCATGGCAATTGGGAATTTCCTGGCTGTCTTCTTGACAGTCCATGAGATCCTGCAGTGATCTCGTTTCATTTCCCTCTTGGCAATGTGAAATTCCCTGACTGCCCTCTTGACAGTCTTTGAGATCCCGCAATGACCTCATTTCACTGCCCTCTTGGAAATTGGGAATTTATTCTCTTCTCTCTTGGCAGTGCTTGAGATATTCCAGTGATCTCTCCTCCTTAGCATCACTGAGATTTCTCCCAGCTTTTGGTTCGCATACCTGAACCATCTCCTCTAGTCCGTTGAGGTTTTTAGCATGACTCAACCATCCCTTTAAAAACCTTTGTTGTCTTTTAGCCATCAACTCCTTGACTGGCCATTTTTCTTTCGTCCTCATGGTCCATTCATATACCCATCTCAACTTAGCATTCTCTTGCACTCGCAATGCAAGTCCATCCATCCTCGCTCTAATCTCAGTGATTTCTTTATCCCTTGCAGTGATTTCCTACTATTGGTGGTTCTTCTTTCTACCATTCTTATGGCCTTCAGTAGCCATCTCGCTATCTTCTATCCTCCTGACAGATCTGCTATTGTCACTCTGTAACCCTGAGCGTTTCAGCTTTTCCTTCTAAAGTCTTCCTGACTATCTATTTGACTGATGCGTACCTGCAAACAATCACCACAGAGTTTCCAGCACTCTGTCTTTTCTTCTTGCTTCACTTGAAATATAAAAATGAAGTCCCGCTCTGACACCACTTGATGACGTGGCACCCCTGACCTCGGCAGGTTCTGCGCAACCTCCTGGTCTAAGGATCGTTCAAAAAAAATATCCCTAAGCCGAAGCAGCTCTTTCGGATCCTTATCGGAACCTCAAATTTCTCAATCCACAGGTCCTTTAGAAACCCCACCTGTGCGAACATGCACCAGGCATGAGCTTCACCTCCTCCCGGCCTCACACGACCTCTACCTTTTCCCGAATGGAAATTTTGGGTTTCGGCACTCCGTGAGTCCTGATGTCAAGAACCTCTGTCTCCTTGATCTCCCGATCACCGAAATACCAAAACGCCGAAATGGCGCTCAATAGTAATTATTCCCCTGGGCCATATCTTGGTCCATGTGATCGCTTCCCATATGACTACAATCTTCTCCGGGGTTTTCAATACCAAGAGATCCGACCTTTGGTCTTCAGGATTTCTAAAATCCCAAATCCCAGTATGCCAAAACCTTAATTCCTGGCTTTCTCCTTTCAAAGGAATGTCTCCCACTCTTCGTGTTTCGCAATTTTGGGCTTTCTTGATGCAAGGTTTTCCCAGTCCTTTCTCCTTCGACTTCCCGGTATCCGGAATGCCAAAACACCAAATCCAAGGGAGAGATCAATGGCTGTGATCATCCCACATCCAACTGCTCACATTGTTTCGTGACTTCGTGGGTCAAGAAACCCGAATTCTTGCCCTTCGCACCCCCGGTATCCGGAGTGCCGAAATCCTGAACTTCTGGTTCTCCTCCTCTGAGCAAGATCAACGGCTCCAAGCTCGTCTTCATCCAACGACTCATATTCTTTCGGGATTATATGGGTCAAGAGTTTTGAACTCTTACCTCTCGCATTCCTGGTAGCCGAAATGTCGAAATGCTCCTTTCGGGACTTTCCTCGATGCCTGGATCGCTGCCACATGTCCTTCGCTTGGACGATCCCGATCCTTTTCGGTCTTTGGGACTCCGCGACCCCAATGACACTAATTCCTCTGGTCCTTTGAATCCTTAGTATCTGAAATCCTGGTGACTCCCCAATCTCCTCCATGTGTCCTCCACATATGGATGGCTCTAACCATTTCGAGACTTCGCCAGTTGCGAAGTCAAAAGAATCCCCCTTGCTCTACTTCCCGGTGTTCGAATCCCTAAAATGAAGGATCTCGCGACACGTGTCCTCCTCAGATGGACAATCCCTGTGTCTTCAAGACTTCGAGACCTGTGAGTTCAAATCTCCCGGTCCGCTATCCTCTAAACCTCTAAAGTTATGAACTCTGAAACCCCAATGCCCTGCCTATTTTGAGACTTCTTTTCTCTGTTGGCGAGGGTTTGAACCCCGTGCTTCTTTCCACAGATATGATGGCTCACAGCTATCTGTGTTAGATATGATGGACCAGGCCTATTCTTGTTGTGCGCTCCTACTACTCCCTGGACATGGAAATTCAACGGTCCAGATTTATTTCTCGGCCTGATCCGACGGCAGTTGTTGCTCCTTCCTTGAGCATGTGCTTTCTTCCTGAACTTGGAAGAATTCAGAAGCTCCTAAAGACCTCAGTATTTATCTCTGCTATGGCTCTGTGCACAAAGGCACTTCTCCTCCTGAGATTTATCCTCTTTGAATCCTCAAAGGATTCTTCGACTCCTGTGATCCCTATAGGGTCTCTACACGCCAAAGTGCTATCTTTTCTGAGCTTCGGGACTTAGACTAAGTCCTTCTTCTTTGCTCCTGCTCCTGTGCTTCAAACTTGAAACAAAGCCTACTCCATGCACACTCCTCAAGCTTGACAATCCCAGATGGTTGTCAATCAACTCTTCTCCCAAGTGTTGGCCTGGTGTACTCCTTACATAGGTCTTTGTCTTCTGTCCCTTTCTCTCCTTAAGGGATGGAAATGCCTGCTGGCGATTTCCTACTCAAGCACTCCTTGTTGAGCCTGCAGGGTGTTCAGCAACCCTGTGATTTCTCTCCCCTTCTCCTTCATATGGAGAGTCTGATGCCCTCCTAGTAGTATATTTCTCAAGCAACTCTTTGTTGAGTCTACAGGGTGTTCATCAACCCTGTGAAGATCCTTTCCTAGACTCTTCTCTGTTTCAGAAATCAAAAGAATTATTTCCTATGCCTTATCTGCACATCCACTCAATGCCCTCCTGGCAGAGTCTCTATAGAATTCCGCAGCAATTATGTTTTCCTCTGTGCCATCCCTCTGCACAGTCTTGTCTCCAAGGTGTTTATCAACCTTGAGATCTTTCATGAGTTTAAGACTCCAGCTGATGTACCCTCTTGGCACGTCTTTGTCCAAATTCCGTAGAATTGGAAGTGCACCTATGCACTGGCTATCAGAACCTGCAGTGTTTTGTTATTCCCTCTTGGCATGAAGCCTCAAAGATCCCCAAACCTGAAATCAAACAACTCCTCAGATAGCAGAACCTATGTGTCCCAGCAAATGCATACCTAACCATACATTCACAACATATAATGAACACACATAGACATCCACAAACACATAAGCACACACAAAATCATGCAGGAAACTGCCTCTTTGTATTAATGTGAAAATGTCTGTTTGCAAAGGTATTCTTGAGCTCAGACTTTGACAGAGTCTCGGCTCCTTCTCTATCTTCCCTTCTCACACAGATTCTCTATGCTCCCTCCTTTTTTTTTCAAAACAAGATCAAAAAGATCTTTTACCTGAGGGGGCTCTTTGAGCTCTTCCTTCCATCTCACCTACCCTATTCAATTACATTAATTCTACAATTGAATGGGTTGTCTACTCCAAAATTGGAGCTAGATTCACCCCTACAACCCATTAAGGCTATCTACTCTAATGCCTGCATATATGCACGGCCTCATGGCTCTAACAGCCTTACAACATTTATCACATTACATTCAAATTCAAAATGTGAAATGAGGGCTGCGCCTCTCTTCCTTCATTGAATGTGTGTGCTGATGTGCCTTGCTGGCTGGCGCGTGATGATGTGGAGTGATGCTCCTACATCACTTGGCTATTATGACTTAATTGGAGGCTGAAATCTAGGTATAATATAGTGAATTTTTTAACTAATTTCAACATGGTATCAGAGCTAGGGCTCTAAATTTCAATGGGCAACTTTGGCACTTGGGACAACAAGTGATTTGTTGCTACATTTGCTTGAAGAAGGCAGAAAAAGGTTCTTTGTCAGGTGGACAATGATGAATTCCAGCATCAGGTTTGAAGATAGATTGGAGGGGGGTCTCCAACTACCTGTAGTGGAAGGTTAGAATCATCAGTGTTCTCAAGGAGAACAAATTGTGATCGTTTGCGAACACCATTGTGCCTGTACCTACTTCAGATCTCATAGCTCTTGATGTTCATGAGGTGAATGAAGCTAAGACTCAAAGAATAATATTGGATGGGGTCAAAGACCACCTTATTCCACACTTAGTTGAGAAAAAGACAACCAATGGAATGTGGGTTGCACTGAAAGGCTTGTATGAGGCTAAGAATGAGAACCAAAAAATGGCTCTCCGAGACAAGCTCCATGGAGCTAGGATGGTCAAAGGAGAGAGTGTGGCCACCTACCTCACCTGGGTTTCACAGGTGAAGGACGAGTTGGCAGTTGTTGGAGAATTCATTTCTGACTCAGAGTTGGTGCGGATAGCCCTCAAAGGCTTCACCAAGGAGTGGGAGGTTTTTGTCAAGTGTGTGGTGGAGAGAGAGAAGCTCCCTGAATGGAGTAGATTGTGGGATGATTTTATGTAGGAGGAGATCCAGGAGGGGTATCAGGAAAAGGCATTGGATGGTGCAAATGACAAGAATGCTTCTCTTGTGGTAAAGAGCAATGAGAAGAAGAAGGACATGACCAAGGTGAAATGATTTGCATGTCACAACACTAGACATTATTCTAGTCAATGTCCAAACAACAACAACAAGAAATCATAACCATAGGTGTCAACTTCAGTAGAAGTCGCAGAGTTTGCTGAGAGATATGAGAAGGAGTTCTCTCTCATGACTGGCCCTGTGGGTAGTGCATGCCTAGTGTTCGAGGACATTGAGTCTTTGTTTGTGGACAGTGGATCTTCTCGGCACATGACTGGGTCGAAGTCATTTTTCCTCGATCTTACAGAGATAGACTCAAACTGTAGAGTAAATTGTGGAGTTGGCCCACAACTTGCAGTAAAGGGGGTTGGAAGGGTGAGATTCCAACTAGAGTCTGGAGGTCTTCTGAAGGTTAGCGAAGTGTTATATATTCCGAAGTTGACAATTAATTTGCTCTTGTTGTCAGATTTGGATGAGAGTGGATTTGGAGTTGTTTTCTATGGTGGACATGTGTTTTTATATCATGTAGGAGAAACTGTTGACACAACAGTGATGCTTGGTGTCAAGTATGAGGACTTGTACAGGTCAATGGGTAGACCTGTGTTGGGGTCCAGTGGATTTTTGGACTCAGATTCTATGTTGGAGAATTGGCAGGTAGCACGAGAAAGAGAGTTGATACTGGGGACTCGATCCTCTTACGAGACTCTCAAGGGACTCAACAGGCATGAGTCGACACAGATGGATGCTCAAGAGAGTGTGCAATCTCCTATGAGCTTGTCTTCATTTCATGGTACAACCATATATGATTTTAGGGGCTAAATTTCGCAAATGGGCTAATTTTCCATGGTTTTTCCCAAAAACGTTTTCATTAATTTCCATTTTTTCTAAAAATGATTCGCCCAAATTCCATAGAATAAAATTATTTTACCTTTAAAATCACCAAAAATTTGTATAAAATATACAAAATCCTTATAAATTTGAATATTTTTACAAAACTATCGCCAAACATTTTATATTTTGGATATTAAGGACAGCTAAGATTAACCCATGTTTCTACATTTTAATAAAAATTTCCATCCTTAAAATCGTCCCTGGGTACAACAGAGGTAGCAGTAGAGGCTTCCATTGCAGTGGGAGTAGTGGCTTCATGTTCAGAGGGAGAAGAGACTTCTAATACAGAGGGAGCAACTATGGCAGCTGATGAGATGGAGACAGATTATGGTGGTGATACCAAAAATACCTCTCTCACTAAGAGGGAGTGTTGAGATTTGGTAGCTTGGAGGTACTTCTGCATTGGCAGCACTCAACATGCGGAAGTGACCAAACAAATTATCTCCTCATGAATTTATAAAGTTGAGTCTTTTAATTTCGAAATGTAAAAGTGACTTTATGATGTTATGGGTCACTTTATTAACTAAAGTGACCTCAACGAATGATTAAATTGTGACCGTTGATCTCAAGGGTAAGTGAAGAGTCACTTGAGGGAGATCAAGGGTTAGAGGAGTTACAATTCGAAATTGATAAAAGGCAGCTCAAGGATATGAGGGCGCACTTGTTGAGGAGAACTTGAGGGAATTTGAAGGGGCACGCATCCCAAGGAGGTTTCTTATCTTGGAGGGAAAGGGTTTCAGCATCCAAGAGGAGGCACACATCCCTAGGAGGATTGGCACGCATTCCTAGATAACATCAACATCAGTAGAGGTCGTACAGTATGGATTGGAGCAGGCCGCATAACATCTTTTGCTTGCCTTGCAACTCTAGTTAACTCAAAAATCTTTGTTGTGTATTGGCACGAGTTTCTAGGAGTTTTCTCTGCTGATAATAAGTTCGTACAGTGAGGTACGTATCTGTACCTAATTTATGAGCATGAAAATCAATATCGTATCTGTTATTAGTGACTGTACACTTCGTACAGGTTGTCTTGGAAGTATGTTTATGATTTAAGACTGTATTACAATGGATATATGTGTTGTTTTTTGTTCAGAAAGAGTGAAAGTACAGATGTAAATGTTGATTTAAAGCTATTGTTATACTCAAAAATTTCCCTAAAGCTGAATACGAAACATTCTCCTCAACTATGTCATTTTCTGTGTTATTATTCTTGGGGTTTTACCCAGATTTTTCATGGTGCATTATGGATATTTTGTCCACTGTTAGTATATGATTCCGCTGTAGATTTAATTTTAGAACTACATTATTTAGTGTTTCTGCTCATTAAGTGCAGCGAGTAAAGGTTTTAATGCTTGGTTGTTATCACTTAATTGGAGGCTGAAATCTAGGTATAATATAGTGAATTTCTGAACTAATTTCAACAAAGGGTGGCTGGGAGAAGTAAGGACAAAAGGAACTTCTGAAATTATGCAGATTGTGACAGCAGTAACAAAGAAACAAATTTATACAGGTGAAGGCTTGTAGGAAAGGGGAAATATGGCATTGATAATAACTTGAAGAGATTGGTGTTTCCAGTAGACTAGTGTCTACATATTACTCAGTTGGTGCTCAACATAGGAAATTAGCGTCTCCCGCAGGTTGGTGCCTACAAACATTGTAACTGTAGATTGCTGCCTACATGCATTGATGAGTTGGAGCTCAAGTGAGCAAATTGTTGTCTCCCGCAGGTTGGTGCATGCAAATATTGTAACAGTAGGTTAGTGCCTACATTATTTTCTAAAGAAAAATTGTGGTTTTCTCTCATTTGAGTTTCCACGTTAAATCTATGTGTACAGTGGATTGTATGTTTGTGTATACACTTCTCATTGATTTCTTATCACTGGTAAAGTAATACATTGATGAACATTGTAAGAAAAGAAAAAGTAGCCTTACATTGATTCACAACCCCCCCCCCCTCCCCCCC
>ML791421.1:202517-222113 GCA_009831015.1 Picea engelmannii
GTTACCAAGATATTGTCTATCTTTAGACAACATTCATGTATTTATGTATTCATGTTGTTAGTTGCTTAAGATTTTCTTTACCCCAATCTTTAATAATGGCATGGACTCAATTATAACATTAAATCCAACTTTGAACAAGTATAACCATGAACTTGAATTATACAACCAAGCATTCTCATGTCCGTTGGACTTACAACACAAAATTGAAGGAAAGAACTATAGTGTTCTTTTATAAGCCACTTACTTGAAAGCATATTTTAACTAGTATGGTAAATTAAATATTTTTTGTGAATAGGACATAAACAATCCATCTTAATCCTTTATCGCATGAGCACTAGGAGGGATAAAAAACAAATGCAAACACAAATATATTAATGCTTAAAAGATCGGATGGGATTAAACTATAACTATATTGTTGTTTTATTTTATTATTGTATATTTTTGTTATCATTATAATTTGGTTTGTTTAAGGTAAAATCATGAAGGTGGGTGTCTATTTTGCTTGTTTTATGAGAAAAAAAAAACTATATTTTCACAAGTTCTTCAACTTCCGACATACAAAAGTATTTTTTTTATTTAGAATTTCACTTTACAGTAAAAACAAAATTTGTGAAGAATTTTGTTAGCTTTCCAATGACTATTTTTCAATTTTTTTTTATCAAGATTTGATATGTCAATTTAACAATTGTTTAACAGTATGTTTTTTAAACATAAAAGAAATGATAATGAGTTATTTTTTCCCCCAACAATGTATCTATTATTAAACTTTTGTTTTTAACAAATGAAATATACTGTAAAAAATCTACAGAGAATCTATTTTATTATGACTATAATTTTGAATCTAACGGATGAATACTATAATTTATACAATTTTTTTAAGTTGACCAAGCTGAAAACGTTGCAGATTTTAAACACATGTTTTCTCCCACCTTATATCTATCTTAATGTTTACTTAAAAGTAAAATATAAAAATACTCTTTAAAAAAGAGCAATTTAAAGATTATGAATATAATTTTTTCTAAATTTTTCACTGTGCATTTTTAGAGATACAGATATTTTATTTCACTGAATCATAATGTCAGCTAAAAATATTATGCAGCGATTTTTTAAAAATATTAAATAAAAATTGATAAAAATAATGAAAATGAAAACAAATTATAGGAATTGAAAGTAGATTCAATTTTGCAAATGTTGGTGTCATTTTCGAAACCAAATTCTGAGTATTTGCAGGAATCCACAACCTCCAAAGTTTAGGTAAGCTTGAGGGAATTCTTTGGTTTCTGCATATAGTCCTAATTTCTAGTTTTTGGCCAAAAAACATTTCTTTCAGCTGAAAAACTAAATTCTAACGGAATCCATCAAAATTAAATGGTTTCCAAGATTTTCGGCCGAAAAAACTTTTTTTTCAGCCGAAAGATGGTTGAGTGAATTTCGTCAACCGCAAAAAATGAAAAGACACGTTGTATCGTTTCATTTCGCGCCAAATTGTATAAATACGCTTTCATTCAAACACATTTAACACAATTCATCATTTGCTTGATGGTTTTCCAGAGCACCTAAACAAAGTTTCAAATCATCTTTTTTCGTTTTTGTTGAATAAGGTAATTGATGTTTGTTCAAGTTTTTTATTGGAATAACAATTTATATGTTGAAAGATAAATGTTGAACATTCTTTCAAGGCGAAGTCTTTGTTGAACATAACTTTTATAGATAACTATACTCATGGGAAACAAAAGTTTGCGCAAGAGAAAATTTGATCGCACTCGAGATGAAACTCACCATAACAATCAAAGGAAAGAGCATTATTGGAGAAATAAACGAGAATGTGAAAAAATTGAAGAAATAAACGATAATAATGTAAATAGAGATTTTCAACAAGAAGATGTCCAACTAGGTATGCATGCACATATTGTCTATATTAAAAGTATAAAATTCACATTTAAAATATTGTTTAATATAATTGATTGTAATTACAATTTGATGTTTTTCAAAAAATATAAATAGATTTGTCTCATAACGTCGATGAAGGCATTGAAACCGAAATTGAAGCAGAAGATGTTGAAACTGAAATTGAAGCAGAAGACGAATCACCTATAGGTATGTACATAAATTTAGATCATACAAGATGAACACTTGTATATAGTTTAGTGAATTTATGTTCAAGATTTGTTTTTTAATATAAACTTCAAATTGAAATATGCAGGAGAATCTATCAACATTGATGATGAAATATTAGAAAATATTGATACTGACAAATTTGGAATGAAAGAAGCTAAGCATTATATAAGATATTGAACTAAGAATATGTATAATATTGTTTTCAAAGATGAATCAGTAGCAGTACAAGCTCAACTTTTACTCTGTGTAATAAATTTAAGAAAATTAAAAGAAGCTACATCATTATTGGGTATTCAAAAGTCGACAAAAGCTACAAAGGTGAAACAGAATGTCTTTGACAATATAACTAGTGTATTAAAAGCTTTTGGAAAATCTTGAAAAAAATATGTCAGTGTTGCACATAGAGCGATACAAATAACAGTTGTTTCATCTAGCAATATAAAAGATCGTTTGACATGACACACAGAAAAAAACGATGGGAATGTAAAAAAAAACATTGTACAAACATAGAGATATTTTTATTAACATATTCAAATTTATATTCAATCTTCAATCATTTTCTTAAGAGATTTCAAGTTAACAAGTTCTTTTATTGTGCAGATTTTTTTGGTATGTTGGAATCCAAGATGTAAATAGATCAATCCTATATGAAGTCGGTACAATACATGGGACATGAAAAATACATTTAGTTAAAAAAAATGTTACCAAAATGTGTTTGCATTTGATAGAAGAATGAGTCTTGTTTTTGTTCAGTTTGCATAGAGGACACAGAATCCATAGAGATTTGCGAAAACGAAAATGAAGAATATGTTAAAGCTTGGAGACATACCGACCTTAATATAAAAGTAAAAATTCTACTTGCAAGATCAGAGGAGATGGAATCAAATGAAACTATAGTGAGAGTTGATGGCGATAGAGTTTTTGATATTGTTAGAGAAGGTAATTTTTATGTTTAATTTTTTTCAAATAACTTGTAGATGTACTTGTGTGATAATCTAACACGAACTATTTGTTGTCCAATATATCCAATTATTTGCAGGAGATGTCTTTGTTATGGTTGCACCTGTAGACAACACTGAAAACATGAAATATTATTTGATGCAATGCACAGAATAAAAGATGAAGTTATTAGATGATTTTGATGATAACGGTTTTATATATGAAAGATGATCCATTGTATTGAAAGGATATTTTTTTTCAAGAAACTTATCAAACTGATACTCATGTTCACTTTCAAGACTATCAATCAGATGTCACAAGTTGTCAATATAGTCATTTGGTATGTGCAGCGCACATAAATTTAATAGAAGTTCATTAAAAAAAATGTTCAAAAATGGAAAATGTCCAAAGTCGATCATGAACGAATAATTGAAGATAGAATACCATTACGATTTCTTTAAACAAGTGACATGTACATTCCATGTATTTATGAATATCTAGGATTCTAGAATCATTTCCTGTTTAGTTTACTTTCATGGTCCATTCAATTAAGAAAAGTTGTATTTTTTATGAACTATAAAGTTTACCAAACCTTATTTACAATTTCAAGGAAGAACCTATAAATTGTATCTAGGGAAACTAAATTGACCTATATTTTTTATGATTATACTTTAATCCTACAAATTATCCAAATTGTATACACAAATCCTTTAATGCATGTAACCAATTTACTGCATATAGGATAAATGCGTTCATTATTTGCAATTTGATTGTTCAATGTTTTTCCATATGAAGAGGATAACTTCATATCAAAATTAGAACCCATTTCCATGTCATTATAAGGGACTATTGATGGCTTAGAAAAACTTTAAAGACATCTTAAAGTGTATGATTAACATCCTAATTAAAAAATTCAAGGTAATACATGTATGGTTATCATCCTAACTAAAAATTTTAAAGTCGTCTTAAAAAGTATCAATTTTAATTATGAAATTGTGAATTTTGATTCCAAAAGTGTTGATATTATATTAAATTGTTAAATTTTTGCATTTAGTTTTCAATACCTTGAAGCAATTTGAAATAAAAATGTGTATGATGAACAAGTAACAAGTTACTTATATTCTACACATTAAACATAGTTTTCATTGAGTTTGATTGAAAAAAACTGAAGTTGAAAACGAATTTGATTTTGTGGCCTCATAAAAAAAATAAAATAAAAGAGGTCATCTACTAAAGCTTGGTTTGTTGCATTTAGATTTTCATAATTTTAATTGAATTAATGGTAGGGGTCATATTAATGGCATTAGTGAATACTTCCAATGTAGAGAGGATTTATAATTTTCATCGACCATTTTCTACCCTTACAAAACCAATTTATATCAATATAAATTTTCATGAAAATCACTTAAACTTATATTAAATTTGATGACTTGTTTTGACTATTTTCAATGTTGAATTGTCATTTCATTGTAAAATTTCATAAGAAACTATAAATTTTGATGACTTGTTTTGACTATTTTTAATCATATTTCCAAATCAAGCAAAATTTAAATTATAAGTGAGAAACTATAATTTTTATTTCATATTTTCTTGTCATTTCATTGTAAAATTTCATAAGAAATTATAAATTTTGATGACTTGTTTTGACTATTTTCAACCATATTTCCCAATCAAACAAAATTTAAATTATAAGTCAAAAACTATAATTTTTATTTCACATTTTCTTTAATATTTCATTGTGAAATTTCATAAGAAACTATAAAATTTGATGAACCATAAAATTTAATATGTATTTAACATTTTCTTGAATATTTCATTGTGAAATTTCATAAGAAACTATAAAAATTGATGACTTGTTTTGACTATATTCAAGTATATTTCTAAATCAAACAAAATTTAAATTATAAGTTACATTTAACTCCAAAATTCTGGACTCTAAGCCATCGCTTTATGATAGATCACTTCATACCAGCGATTCAAACCTGCAAAAGAAAATAGAATTCAAAAATTAAAAATTTACAATAAAATTTATGTACAAATTTAAAATAAAATGTACACATGTACCATTTTAAATAAATAAAACAAGTTGTGATTAAAGAAAAATTGACATACATATCAAAAGAGTTAAGTCTCATCCTCCAACATACTTATTTTCACCAAATATAATGTAAACATATTTTCCACCAAATATAATTTAAACATATATAACAATAAAAAACAATAATAAAAAAAAACAAATAACACATATTAACATATATAATTTAACTAAATATTTTCCCTCACAAAGTTCCAAAACTTCCAAAATAGTTATTCTCCACATTAAGCATACATGATTAAAAATTTGTAAAATTTTATCCAAAATCTTAAAAATATTTAAAGAGAAAAATTGTTTTCTTGGTAAGAAATTTTTTTCTTCAGAGTTAGATAATAATCTGAAAAATAAATATAGAATTGTGTCTAAAGAAAGTTCACAAATCTCCATATTAAGTCATTCTTCCAATGAAATATTTATCTTCTTGTGGATAAAGTCTCAAATCCTTCAGGTGAAATTATCATCTCAGGTGATCGTATTTGATCATTTTTACTCAACAGTAAAATACTAATCTCTTCAATAGTAAAATACTTATCTCCTCTTCTGCAGTGATTATATAATCAAATTCCATAATTCTCTTTCAAATTAAAGGACTCATAAATCTCCATATTAAGTCATTCTTCCAAGAAATTACTTATATCTATGAAAGTTCACAAATCTCCATTTTAAAAATCATTCTTCCGAAAAATACTTATCTCATCTTTTTGCGGTGGAATATATGTTCTCATATAATCTTTCATGTACGTGAAGAAAACGCAAATTTTCACATATATTAAGTCATTCTTCAAGAACCATTTAAATATTTCATCTTTAGGATGTATTTATATTACATATAATCAAATACTCTTTGAAATTATCTGTGAGCTAACTCACATATACAATATGTGCACGAGCTAGCTCAGATATACATATACATAGTTTATTTGTAAATCTATTTGAATGTTGGTTTTTGTGATTAGTAACCAATTTAATTAAGAGTTTGACAATACCATGGCAAGAAGAAATTTACTTCGGTGTATGTAGAAAACACAAATGTTCATACTGCGTTATTCTTGGACAAGAAGGAAGGAATGCAATCAAAGAAAATTTAGAAACTTCCTATTTTCTGATGTGGGATAGAGTTTGTTCTCAAATAATCAAATGTTCAAGTTCAAAATTAGGTCTTCATCATGATCTAAACTTAAATAAGTTTGAATGTACCATTTAAGACAACGAAAAACTTATATAGGGGTTCTATATATTTCAAAATAATTGATCAAAGACAACGATGTGCCAACCTATGATTCAATAAATCAAATGTTGTTTAAGACATTCTTCTTTTAAATTAATAATTTAAATGACAATTTGCAATTTTAATATATAACTAAATTTGTTTTCAACATGCAATGATACCTATGAACTCCCACCCTCTTCAAACTCTCCCAATGAGAATTGAGACAAGCATGTCCAAGTAGTAGGAGATAGAATGTGGATCTATAAACAACACAACTAAAATCTAAATCTAGGATTCAATTTGTTCACATTTATACAAAATTATAAATGTTGTTGATCTTATTCAAAAGATTGGAGATTGGACAACTAAAGTGTTCATCTATGGATGTTAGAAAACACATACCTGATTCAACCCATCCAAATTTAAACTTGTGGAATCAAGTCCCCTATTTACTGGGGATTCATTTAACATATCTCCAAACTGCAATTAATGACAATAACAACTCAATTATTTCTTAGATACAATGATATGTATCTAGATCTAGAATTAGAAGTAAACTATCCTAAAATGCGTCAAAATATTACCAACTCGAACACATATCAATCTATTGTTCGGTTCATCATTCTGAATGACCTCCTTCCAACCATCACGAAATTTTTTTGCATACTTTGTAATATATTTTATTGACATAGTATCTAACTCTGCATCTGTTTTATAAAATAATATGGCCCGAGAATTGGCTTTCGCTCGCTGACGGTTCAAACCAACATCAACACCATAAAAACTCGATTCCAAATTTTCCCCGATTTCATTCCTAGCCTCTTTTTCAACTTCTGATGAAACTCGCAACTCTGAATGTGAAGAAAATGCTCATGTTGGGCGAGATACTAAAGGTCGTGGAGGCCTCTGCAATGTCACATTTTGATATGCTCATTTTCGATCATATGTCCATCATTTACCAGCCCCATAATAATCAAACGATAGACTAGTATAATTAGAGTGCATGTCCATGAAAAACTTTGCATAAAAGTGTCTTGCAAAATAATGTGGAATCTTATCGTTCCACGACAATTTCTCATATGCTGCCAAAAATATGTTATACATGTGTCATGCAATGTCGAGGTGCTTAAAATATTGCACCTTCAACATCTTCCGCTTTGGCTCATCTTTGAAATTGAACATCGAAATTACATTTTCTTTTGAAACTTTATTTTTTAATGCGTACCATTTATCAGGGCCCATCACCTCTGACTTTTGTCACCTCATCAAATCGATAAAAATGTCAGTGGTTGACTCCATCTTTTCATATGCGTCCATAAAGTTTTGCAATGAATGTAAATCAATCTACAAGCTTTGTTTACTCTCCTAAGGGAGATTCAAGATCTCCAAATCATTTTCCAACCTACTGTTAATACCTGAGCATCGTTCAATGGTCATTGTTTCAGTAATCCCTTCTCAGAGAAGTTCATCATCAACATACAAATGATAGGTGGGCGTAGGCGTGTAATCTTATGTTTCTTGATAACGTTGTCTCCTAAATCCACCTTCACCTTCTGCACCAACATTAGAATCTTCGTGACACCCACTCTCTCTTTCATTGTCATCCCTCACTCTAAACTCATTCTCTACACACACATTTGAAAGTAATTACAACATTTAACTTGACATAAATTTAAATACACAAAAATAAACAAAATAAAAAAAAATTACCAAAAATATTCTCTTGTCCTGAGGTATTCCCTACATTCTCATGTGTAGGTATAAATGTGCAACCTATATAAGAAGTTTGCATCCGTGGCACTTGTTTGAGCACATTCTGGAGTTGATCTATTCACAGACTCGTTTGATAATCTCCTATGACGAGATTGTTGTTGGTCACTCGGAGTCTTGGTCGAAGAAGGGGTTCCTCTTCTTCCTTCTTGGGAGATCCTAGAGCGTTTATGAGGAATGTTTGGAGACTCCCGTTTCGACATCTCACCTCAATATCTATCCTTTGAAAATTCATGAAAATTTAAGCACAAGACAAGTACGAGTTAATATCTCCAACATTGACCAACAAAAATTATGAAGAAAAAAGAAATAAGACAAAATTAATAAAAATGTTATTTATGTTAGACACAATTATAATAGGGTGATGCATAACTCCATTACCCATGCTCATTTCAAATATATTTTTGTTTCTTACTATTAGCACAAATAACCTTGGTAAATCCACCAAAAATGGAAAAAATATTTAGACAAGCACATATTAGGACATAAATTTGATGAAATGCTCCAAAAATACAAGTGGCAAGGAAAAGTCACAACATGATAAGAACTCACTATGATGGAAACACATAATATATGAAGAGTACATGGGTCAAAGTCTGGTAACGGAGTAGCGATTGTATATATGGGCAATTAAATTTCATGCATCCAATGGGTATGGAGCACAGTACATGAAAATCAATAATTAACTTTACGCCATGTTTAGTTGGATGGAAGAAATCTGTCATCTAATTAAATTTTAAATCGATGATATCATTGCTTTATGATACAGTGTCAAATTACATCCAATCAAACATTTGCTAGCTAAGATGCAGCATAAAGTCGTGACCGGGGCTAGATAGAAGAAGAAGTTGAAAATTCTACTCACGTCCATTCGAAAGAATTTCCATATTGTGGTGGAAAGGAGGAATTTGCTGACATGTTTCATCCCAAAATAAAGCATTGGTTCCATCATTGACTTCACAAAAACAATGAGTGTGGATAATATCTTTCTTTTTCCAGACATTGTTCCATATTAAGGAGCTTGAAAATTTTCCTGAAAGTATGATCAGGTCTTGAGGCTCTATGAGAGGGTAGTACTTCTTGCACCAAAGGAGGGCCCATAGAGTGTAGTACTTCATTTAGCTCCACAAAATGAGTTGGGGACATCTAGATCTTTGAGAATGAGTCCTCGTTTGAGGTTAGGGAGACTGAGTGTGTCCAAGTGACTAAATTTCATTTCTTTTCTTTGCAAGTTCCACCCCACACAAAGGATCTTTGGAGGTTTCAGAAAACTTTCAGAATCATTTTGGGAGAAACCATGGATTAAAACAAGTAAAGAGGCATGGATTGAAAGATATACTTGAGAAGGACCAGTTGTCATGATGCATTGAGCATTCTGAAGGACCAATTAGACAATTTCTTGTTCATTCAGGAGACGAGGTCATCCCATGATGAATTTTATCGTCTATTTTCAATGAGAAAGAACCGATATATTTTGATGGAAGAGAGATCCTTTGGAATCCAAGGATCATGTAGATGTGAGCCTGTACAACAGAGGTAGTGTGAAAGAAAAAAAAAATGAGACTAAGCCTTAGCTTCTCTGGTTGTAGACTGAGCCATGAGCATATTGTCATCAACGAATTGTTGATGGGAGATGGGATGATACTTATCATCAATACACAAGACTTCATTTTATTTTCTACCACAATCATTTTGATGGCTCTGCCAAGACGTTCATCCATCAAGATCTTTGAGAATGAGTCCTCATTTGAGGTTAGGGAGACTGAGTGTGTCCAAGTGACTAAATTTCATTTCTTTTCTTTGCAAGTTCCACCCCACACAAAGGATCTTTGGAGGTTTCAGAAAACTTTCAGAATCATTTTGGGAGAAACCATGGATTAAAACAAGTAAAGAGGCATGGATTGAAAGATATACTTGAGAAGGACCAGTTGTCATGATGCATTGAGCATTCTGAAGGACCAATTAGACAATTTCTTGTTCATTCAGGAGACGAGGTCATCCCATGATGAATTTTATCGTCTATTTTCAATGAGAAAGAACCGATATATTTTGATGGAAGAGAGCTCCTTTGGAATCCAAGGATCATGTAGATGTGAGCCTGTACAACAGAGGTAGTGTGAAAGAAAAAAAAATGAGACTAAGCCTTAGCTTCTCTGGTTGTAGACTGAGTCATGAGCATATTGTCATCAACGAATTGTTGATGGGAGATGGGATGATACTTATCGTCAATACACAAGACTTCATTTTATTTTCTACCACAGTCATTTTGATGGCTCTGCCAAGATGTTCATCCATCAAGATGAAGACGAAGGTCGAGAGGGGATCACTCTTCCTGACACCATTGGAGGGGGAGAAAGTAGAAGGGGAGTAGTTGACCAGGATTGAAAAGTAAGAACGAAAGGTAAGGAAAAGTAATAATTTGATCAAAGGATTTAGACATATCCAATTTTAAGAGCATACCGAGGGTTTTGGAAATTTTTAGAGAGTGGATTCAACCATGTGGACAAGTATAACCTAATCCAAAATTTGTATCCCCTCCACATAGATGACTTTAGTAATGATTTTGTAGACCATGTTACAGAGGGAAATTAGGCGAAATTTGTTGGGGTTTTCCACCTTATCTTCCTTCGAGATGAAGGTGAGGAAGGTTATATTTAGATCTTGGATAAAATTGGAGTAAATGTGGGAGTCTTCTACTAAGGCCCATTTGTCCCAAGTGATCGAGTCTTGAAGCCACCTCATTTTGGTCTCTTTTACAGTTGTTCTAGGTGTGAATGTCATTGATGGTTAAGAGATTGGATGGTATCAAGAAAGGATTGGGATTCATGGTCGAGCCTTCTTATGCCCCATTTATTTTCGTTCAAAGAGTTAATTATGTTGAAGTATTCACCAATAATCCAATGATCATTATTGATGATGGGGTTGCAGGTGTTGAATGGAGTCAAGAAAATGAATCTTGTGAGGGGTAGAGTTTGGGCCATAAAAATTAGTGAGAAAGCAAGTTTGATAAGACCATACAAGTTGGAAGGGAGCTGTGAGGAAGCGTTTGGTGGTAAAGAATTTGGACAAAGTTATTTTAGCAAGGTTATAGATAAGAGCAAGGCCTCCTTCTACTTTGTGTTCATATAAGGCCATAGCTTGGGGTCCCTGTTAGATACAAGAGGAAAGGATTTGAAGAAGGACTTGGAAGCATTTAGTTTCTTGTATCATTACGATAAACGGATTTTCCTAGAGGATTTTTTACTGAGAAGCCTATTCCTGGTTTTACCATTAAGGCCTTTGATATTCCAAGAGATGACCTTCATGAGGAATGTGGGGGGTTGTGTAGGAAATTATCTTTCATCAAGGTAAGGCGGTCTGAGTTAACCAACCTCTTTTTGTTTTTCTTTAGGTTTTTTAGGTTGAACAAAGGAAGAGGATTTAATTCTTGTAGAAGGAACATAGGGCATACCTTTTATTTTTGTTGTTGGGTTGCTTAGAATTTTATTATGAACCAGCGAGTCCTTCAAAAGATGAGCCTATTTATCAGCGATTGAATTCAAATCTTGATGCTAGTAGGAAGAAGAAATGGACTTTAGGTCAATATCCCCAAGGTCCATTTCATTTCCATAGAAATAGCAAGGCAGTAGCTTAACCTGTAATGTACCCAAATTTTCTACAGGAATTATTTGCTACATATTTTCTATAGGAATGTGCCCAGATTGCAGAAGAGGACATGCATTATTATAAAGTTGGGGACTCTACTCAGGCTTTCCTGAATGGGGTGCTTGTCATCTCATGGACCCCCATACCAAGTGGTATGCACTCAAGGACTCTTGAAAATGATGAAAATGCTAAGGCAGTTTCAAGCTTAAGTGGGCATCATGAGCTTGCCTAATGATCGTTTAATGCCATCAACTCATCCAGATGGTATTGTCACAACTCTTCTTCAGACATCCTAGTGGCTTGTGTGGTTAACAATCTGGGTATCAGGAACTCTGCTAGGACCATCAAGGCTAATAAACCCATTAGACAAAGACCAGACAAACCAAACCAAGTATTTTTTATCAACTGGAACTGCACTATTAGGATTCCCATGTAAACTACACCCCAAGTTCATAAGCACGATTCGTTCGTCAACTAGAGTATGGTTGTTCATCAATAGCAACAAGGTTTGTTCTTATAGTGGAGTAGCACCATGCAACGTATATTTGTTCCCAAAACCAATGGGACCATCATCTTAGTCTTACCCCAACAGAATGGGACCGTGTTGAGTAATGTTTTTAATAGTCGACCTTCACTTTGTTGCTAGTTCAGTGAGTTGATCCTGAAAGAAGTTGACTAACTCTTATTCTATGTCAGCATGTTCTGCCACACTGTTTCCCTGTCTATCTTTTGAATATGTGATGTCATTGTGATGCCTTCATTGAATGATAGATCTATGGAAGAATTTTGTGTTTTTTTCCCCTCTTTGAGCAAACAGATTCTTCTTCGCCTTCATGATTGATTGCAGGTTAGATTAGATTATTACCATTGATTGTGGATTAGCTTAGCTTATTATCATTGATTTCCATTACTTGAATATGGAAATTAGTACAAAACTAACTATGAGTACAACTTCCTGATATGAGTAATGTATCTGATTATGAACTATTGATTACACTAGTTTGAATCTCTCATTGTGTAGTAGCCAGTGATATTGCTTCCCATTAATTCCATAACATTCCATACTATGAATCTCATCCTGGTACCAGAACAATGATCACTATAAGGAAGTAATTTCATTGAATAGGGATACTACTAATCTATGTCCTATTTGTCCAGTTACAGTTAAAGGTTTTTGTATGAGCTATAACATACGGTCATGAAGAAAACAACATGACTGTTAACTACAAAGGGAAGTATATAATAAGAACTAAAAGCAGTATCTTAACCTGTAATATAAGGGGAATAGAGTCATTCCATTGCTATGATATCAGTAATACAAGAACAACTTAGCTTAAGGTTCAACAAGGTGATATCATGTTACCTATTTATCATAATCAATACGTATTGTGATATTAATCTTATCTCTTATTAACTACATGGGAAGTCACTAGAAAGCAATGGCAATAAGTATCAACACATGTATTACACTTATATGTGATTCCAATGCCTGTGTAAATACAAAGGGTAATAGATCACCATCTTCAACTAGTATCTTATCCAAAAGGTAATTAAACATTATCTTCAACTAAATGCTTGTGTAAATACAAAGGGTAATAGATCATTAACAAGGATCTTTCAAAGGGTACACTCTTATCAAATACAGATGGGTTTTACTTACTCTGATTAAGAGAGAGCTAAAGCAATGGAATCAGCTTCATATCTTACCTGTATGAGCGATGTGAATATTACAATATATTTAAGAGTGTAGAGTCTCAATCTAAGGTATAGGCCACTAATCACACGAATTGTTGAAATGTTTGACTTTCTAAACGGAGATGTGAGTTCAAATTGCATTTTTTACTTTCTTGAATGAAGATGCAAGTTCAAATTGCATTTTTGTTATGAGCTTTCCTTTGTGTTCTTATCAGTTTTCTTGGGTATTGTTAATTATGTTATATTTCCGAGTCTTCATACTTTTAAGCCCTTCTTTGCTGAAAATGGAAGCTAGCTTGATTTTTGAAGGAATCGTAATTGGTATCTCAGTCCATGGAATTGGAGTTAGACATTTGGATTTAAATTTGTTATTTCTTATCGTTCTGTAAATGAGACATAGACATAAAATGTTCATTGCTTGTGTCTTTTTGTTACAATGCAAAGTATTGTAACATATTTCAGTTGTAGGAATAATTGCAGTGGGAATTTTCCCCGTGTTTCAAGGTTTATTTATATATGTTGTGCATGATATGTTGTAGATTTTAAAACCGTTCTTTCTTCTAGCTTTGTAAATGAGGTTTTGACATGAAATATTGATGTATTTTATCAGTTTCGCTATCAATGCAAAGTGACTGTTACATATTTCAATGTATCTATTTTGGAGATTGAGGGAATGACTACAAAGAATATATTGTCTATGTTTCAAAGTTTGTTTCTATTTGTTGAGTATTATATTAATGCAGATTCTTCATAACATATTACAATGTAATATGTTATAACATATGCACTGATATTAAAATTGAAAACAAATATTATCCTAATTATAACATATGCATAGATATTAAAACATATGTACAGATATTATACATATGCACAGATATTACAATGTAATATGTTATAGCATATTACAATTTTATAACATATGCACTGATATTAAAATTGAAAACAAATATTATCTAAATTATAACATATGCATAGATATTAAAACATATGTATAGATATTATACATATGCATAGATATTAAAATTGAAAACAAACTGTAAATTTATATAAAACAAACTGCAAACTGTAAAATGTAAATTGTGAAATGTATTTAAAACTGTTCTTTTTTCTAGCTTTGTAAATGAGGCTTTGACATGAAATATTGGTCCTCTTTTATCAATTTTGTTATCAATGCAAAGTGATTGTTACACATTTCGATGTATCTATTATGGAGGTTGAGGGAATGACTTCAGTGAATATACTGCCTATGTTTCAAAGTTTGTTTCTATTTGTTGAGTGTTATATTAATGCAGATTCTTCATAACATATTACAATGTAATATGTTATAGTAATATGTCTTAGTGTTCAGGGTATAAGAGCTAGTTATACCAAAGGTCTGGTTTGGATCACATACTTTAAGCGAATGGGTTAATATATCACATATATAGAACGATAAGTTTATTAAGAGTTATCTAATTCAAGTAACTTCTATGCCTACTACTTCTCTCCCATACTCCTCTTACATTTTTTTATCTTATGTCCAAAATTGTTGTTGCCATGATTGCAAAAGTATTAAGTCTCAATTATAGTTTTATAATGGATACCATTGTTTTTGGGTTTCCTAGAAGCCTTGTCACACAATAGAATCAATCCTTCATAAAGTTTGACTTCTGCAAGTTCCTGGCAAATACAATGCACCAACAGTTTTTAGATTTTAGGAGTACCAGGTCATTCAGGTACCAGCCTCACTTGATCCATATGTTAATCCATCAAAACTACTCACATCTAGGTTATTTTAAGTCTAGGATGGTGAATGACCAGCCAACATGTTTCTTTCCCAACTATTGAGTGGCTGCTTATGGTAAGAGAACATGTCACCATTGAAGGTTTTTTGCAGTATGTAAACTCTTTTATGTCTATATTAGACTTTATTATCCACAATGAAGTATTCGTTATAATTATTCCTTTTGTGAAAGGGTCACTACAATTGCAAAAGGACACCAGAGTGGGAGACTAGTTCCTTTTTTAGCAATTTACTATGATAAGAATCTATGGTTTTGAAGAGGAGCCATATCAAAAGTGAGTGCTGAATTTGGTTGTTTTAGAGATTGAAAAAAGTGAAATTCAGTCAGTTGTTGACTACAAAGCCAACCATATTACATTAAATGTTGATCAGATGAATTTCAAGGACAAACCAAATCTACACAGGTAGGTCACTCATGTCTTACACAGAGATGTGACTGAGACTCATGCCAATATGAAGAAATTGAAACATGAATTAATCAAAGTGGAGAAATAGTTGAGGCAGGATAAAGTGGTTACTACAGCAAGGAATTCTAGAATCAACAATCTGTAAAATAATATTTATAACTTATGATACTCTAATATTACATAAGTAAAAATGGATTTATAAATTGAATTCTTGAAGATATGAAATTTTTATAATGTACAAAACATTTGAAATAAAAAGTTAGACAGTTTAATAAGAGAAATTAAGTTGGTTAAACAAATGTTTGGTGTATTTATAAAACTGATATAAGTTGGTTAAACAAATGATTAAACATGATTGTAAATTAGTCGTGGGGTGCCATCCATGTGGCATGCCGCATGCCCACGGCTTGGCCACAGGATTGGCCCCCCGCGGCCAAGTCACAGCCCGTGGATTGTACTTGGTTGCGAGGAGCCAACCCTGTGGCCACGTCGTTGGCATGTCCACGTGTTGGCACAAAGGCAGACCTAGGGTTCAACGCTACAACTACGCACCAACAAAACCCTAACTACCAACCCTTTCGGCAACACCTGCGAAACAAATGAAGTCTCACCTGAGGTAGAGGCAAGGGGGGTTGGACTCAAGTGTCTACAACCTAGCTGGGACACAGATTTGTGATTACAACACTATAACAGAGCACTTAACAATTATCATTCATTAATATTTAACTCTTATTCACATCAGAGGTATAAACCCTAATTACAGAGCAACGCAGTATTCAACAAGCTCTAACACATTCAAGCACTTAACACATAGGGATACATCAGATCTAGCATTCACTCACATTACTAAGCACTAAGCTATTATATCAGATGCATCATACATAAAGATAACATCACTAAGCATAAATCACATCAATAACATAAAAACCATAATGCACAAAGAAATCACAACACAGGATATACGTGGTTCACCCCCAGCCTGGGGCTACGTCCACCAACTCTTATTCTTCTTTATTGTCTTATGTCAATCTCTTTACATGCATAGAGCATCAAACCCAACTCCACACAGGTAGGAGATCTGTGCGCACCTCGCCAAATACTCCTTCCCCGAGCTAGATCTCAGCACAGAGCCTTGTTACTTAGTCTGCACACAAGCTTCTTACAATTACTTGCACATAGCTCTGCAATTCTTAACACATAGTATGCACAAAGCCTCTAGATCCGCACTAAGCCGATTCTACTAAGTCTAGTAACTACTTCTTACATCGCCTAGGTATCTATTTATACTTTACATAGTGGGCCTAAACATGGGTAAAAACCATGGGCCAACATCACATACCCGTTACATAAACCCTAAACCCAAAAAGTGCGCAAAAGGTGGCGAGATCCCGCGATCTCCACTTCGCCTGGCGCTCCGCCTTCAACCAACCTATCGAAGTTCCAAAATCGGTCAAACATGACCAGCGTTTCCACAAAACCTAGTCAAGGGCCAACACCACGGCTTGGCTACAGGGTTGGCCCCCCGCGACCAAGTCACAGTCTACGGGCTTGGCTGCGAGGGGCCAGCCCTGTGGCCAAGCCATGGGCACGCCAACGTCTTGGCCACAAGGCCGCCCCCCGCGGCCAAGTCACATCTAGCCCTGTGGCCAAGCCGTTGACGTGCCCACGGCTTGGCCACAGGGCTAGCCCCCCGCGACCAAGTCACACTCAAACTACTAATTTAAAGAAATAAAATTTAAATAAACTTAAATTTAATTAAACTTACCTGCAGCTCCGACCACCCCTCTGCCCGCCTGCAAGACCATGCCAAACAAGACCACTCGCCAATAGTACCACGCCAAACACGACTGCGAAACACTATCACTCACACTCAAACTATCACTCACACTCGCCAATAAATCAAAAAAACATAACAGTCACGATGTGCGATAAATATATAAACATATTTTTGGCTAAAAAGATATATTTCGACAGAAACAATAGTTCGGCCGAAACTATTGTTTCAGCCGAAATATCTTTTCTACCGAAATATCTTTCAACCGAAAAGAGGTTACCGGATGAAAAAAATCCGTCCAACTAAAATTGTACACGAAAATGGAGGACGCCGTCACCATACCATTCGATTTGATGTTCAAAGGTTTAGCTAAAACATATTTCAACCGAAAAAAAATATTAGTTCGACCAAAAACATGTATTTCGGAATTTTTGAAATCCGATTGTCATGAAAGTGTTACCCACTTTAATGAATTTACTCTTTATTTTATTATTACATATTTTTACTATTTTATTTTATTATTATATATATATATTTTTATCATTATATATTTTTGTTATCATTAAAATTTAATTTGTTTATTATTTTATTATATATTTTTGTTATCGTTATAATTTGGTTTGTTTATTTTTTTATTATATATTTTTGTTATCATTATAATTTGGTTTGTTTATTTTTTTTTATTGTCATTAGTCTGAATTGTTTTATTGTTATATATTTTATCTAATAAGCACTTGGAGGCATCAAAGACAAATGTAAACACAAATATTTTGATATTTAAAAGATAGAATTAAACTCAAATTAATTTGTTTTGTTTTATTTTATTGTTATATATTTTTATTATTATAGTTTGGTAGATAGACTAATTAGAATTATTTTGTTTTGTTTTGTTTTAAAACTCATTTAGTTGGTTTTCTTTTATTTTAAGACTCATCTAGTTGAATTGTAGATGGACCTGGCTGATATTTAAAAGATGGAATTAAATTAAAATTAATTTGTTTTATTTTATTGTTATATATTTTTATTATTATTATAGTTTGATAGATAGACTAATTAGAATTATTTTGTTTTTTTTTAAGATTCATCCGTAGATGGACCTGGCTATTCTTTGTACAACAAAAAAAAACTCTCTCACACTCCTAACTGCATTAGCAAGAAAACTTTAAAACATATTTTGAATAACCATAAAGAATTTGTGAAATTCTCCCACTCCTAACTGCATGACTTTAAAACATATTTTGAATAACTATGATCAATTTGCAAGATACTTATTAGTAAGAAGACATTAAAACATATTTTGAATAACCATGAAGAATTTGTGAAATACCTGTCATAAAAAATTGATGACATAATTTAATAATTCTTGGTAAATACAAATTGGGCATGCCCTTCTATAGGAGAAGAGCTAAAACTTTGCATGGGCATTTGCCACCAAGTCAGCTCGTTCTTTTTTCGAAAATACACCAACCATGTCTACTGACTGGCTACAACTGAATATAATTACATTCTTTGACCAATCCTATACACTTCAGAAAGTTCCCAAGAAGTGGAAACATTTTCAGGGAAATGTAGTGGTTCCACTAAAATACTAAAAGCTCTGATGGTCTTGTTCTTGATCCCAGCCTGTTGCCAATGAGTATGGCTCAAACCTGTTTTGACTGATATTCAGAAGAAAGAATAAAGAATTCATGAAAGTATAATATTTTATTAGAAAATGTTAATGCATTCATTAGAAAATGTTAATGCATTCATCAGATGACAAAGGTATTATTGAATGACTACAAATAGATGTCTTAATTTGAATTTCAAATTTTGCCACTGTAAAAAATTTAATGAGGCAAAGCAAATAATTTTATTATTTTTATTATTCTCTACATATTTCAATTTTGTTAGCTTACCTGTTGCAAAGTCCTTCACAAAAGGTCAATTGGGTAGTTGAGAAAAATTGTACTCCTGACCCAGATGTTCAAATCCAGATTGTAACATGTTCCCTATAACTTCAGCATTGACACTTCTGATTGAATAAATAATGACTTACTTTATCAGTTACGCACTTTTCACAACCTCTTCGCACTTGTACTTCTAGCTCTAGCCTGCCTTCCCGAGATGGAGAAAAGCTCACAGTGATGCTTGGAAAGAGTACTGTGATACAAATGC
>ML791421.1:241455-251881 GCA_009831015.1 Picea engelmannii
AAATATTTCCGCGCTTAATATCTGAACGAAGATAGTTCAACCAACGGAATCTACAACTCTTCCCACATCGTTTTAGGCCTACAAAACCAATTTCTTCAGCTCAATATATATTTACAACCAGCTTCTCATGATAAACGCTCCGTAATTTTCATACAAATTCTAGCAATATGTAAAATCTGAGGATTACTCATCATTCAAATTGCACAGACAACAAATGGTAGGACTGTCAAGATTATTATAAAGATGATGTTCACCCGCTTTCCTGGCAAGAGATTTCCATTGACCAACTCCGTGAGTTTTAATGTAATCACTCAAAATCTTGTCCTCGCTAGCACTCCAAGCCCCTCGATTGAAACCCTCATCATCATATTTTGCGCGGATGTAACTGGGAGATCTACCCACTGCCAGGTCCTACTCAAATTTACATATAATAATACAAGACAATTTGACATTCATGAAATTGGGGTAAAACGTAAAATGACGGGCATGAAAAACAAATGACCGTTATCAAAATTTCACTTGACAGGTAAGATAAGTTTGAAATTCCAGCCCTGATTGACAGTAGTACTGGTAGAATGGACATTTAATAATTGTCCCATCAACTTTATATAAAGTTTGCCCGACATTGCAATACATTTTAATAAATGTATTCTAACGTGTTTTTTTTTTCTTTTCTTTAATAGGGTTTCTGACGATTTTTTCATTTGATTTTGTCTAAAATTTAGTGATGAATGGTTGGACGTGTTTGTTTTTTTTGGGGGGTTTCTGATGATTTTTTCATTTGATTTTGTCTAAAATTTAGTGATGAATGGTTGGATCTGTAAATTTGAGTGGTTAAGTTTGTATAATTTGAGTGTTTCAGGGATTTTTCCCACACTGAACCTATTTATGTATTCATATAGCAATTTAAACAACAGAAAATAGAACGTTGATTCCGACCAATTCCAACCAAAAAAAATCCAAAAGATACAACGTTTAGCTAACGCTTCAATTTTATATAAAGTTTGTCGTACATTGGAAGCAATCTTCGATAACCACCGTGGTCTTAAAAGATCCTTGGAGCACTCACCAAAAAACCTAGGGATAGCAATACAAAGGCTCAGAGAATAAAACCTTTTTTTAGAATTCAAGGTTATACATTGGCCTTTTTTGATGGGGCAGCGGAGGCAGGGGGTAGATGTGGGGCAGGGGGCACACTAAAATGTACTGAGACACCGGATTACAGATGGTATTTAAAATGTGGTGCAGGGACAAACACGAAAGCATAATTAATGGGATTACAGATGGTATTTAAAATGTGGTGCAGGGACAAACACGAAAGCATAATTAATGGGAGCTTAGGCAACACTCAGGATAGCAAGACTTTTGGAAGTTAAAAATCTGTAGGTTATGGGGGATTCCAAAGTGATCATTGATTGGTTTAACACAAAAGAGAACCTTCAAGCCATCAATGTAGAAGCATGGAAGACTAGAATAAGAGAGCATATGGCAACCTTTCAAGGTATAAATTTTCAACATATTTATAGAGAATCTAATAAGGAGGTTGATTTGCTTTCTAAGAGAGCTCTTTCCTCGCCAAAAGGTAAACTTACATACTTCACTTGAAACGAAGAAAGTGAGGATCCAACTATTCATATAAATCTGTTCTAATTTTTGAATCTCCATTGAATGAGTGTGTTTTTTATTTCTCGAGCAAGGAATGATCATGTAAAGATCAGTTTTTTTTTTCTATTTTGTCCGATCAAAGAAGTCATGTAATTTTTTCAGCATCCTTCTCACTATCAGATGCAGATTGTTAGAGATTTAGATTATGATAAATACCGATCTAGAATCCTATTTAAAATTTATTATGCACGAATTGGAATATCAAGTGCGATTGATACCTGATTTATCTCATAGGTGATTGTGTTTTGGGTTTTTGTTCTTTTTAAAATCAAAGTAGAAAAAACCTTTAGAATACTAGATTAGGAAACAATATGCACCCCAACAAGCATTTGATCTGGTGCATATTGATAACCCTTTGGTTATTCTTTCATTATTGGATATTAGAATTTGTAAATTTATTTTAGTATTGGATATTAGAATTTGTAAATTTAATTTCAGCTTAACTTTGTGTTTAGGAAGAATTTTTTGAGTTAACAAAATTAATTAAGAGTAAAGAAACTGGACCCAAACCCAAACCCATATGGTACAAGTGAAAGTCTTATAGTCATTTCATGTTATGTGGTTTCTCTTAAATAAGAATAATGAGTCAACCCATCTAGTGATGAATATGCTTATTATGAATTTACATTAGTAAATAATAATCAATAATAACTATTTTTACTACTAATTGACAACTAAGTTGTAATAAATTTTACCATTTTCGAAAAAAACAAAATAAATTATTTTTTTATTTTTCATTTTTATTTTATTTTTTAAATGAAAAATAATAAATTACCTCCCATTAAACCAAAAAAATAAAATACATTTCATGATTACAAATTCATGTAATGAAATACATTTAAACATCGCATAACAATTATCATTAGCATTCAATAATTGTAATAGTTTTAATAGATGATCGATAATCACCCAACTACTAAGTCTTTAAGATTTTGTGAGTTAGATGAACATACATGGATGGTTATGGATAAGCTTCCTTGTTGGCATCATTGTGTAAGTGATTGGACCTGAGACAGCTTGCCACCATCAAACGTGTCACCAAGACAACATGCTACCAACAAACAAAACATAGAGACATACTATCGCCATTGAACACATCCCATAAGCATGCGAACTTAATCACCCATAAGCGTGTGAACTTAATCACCCACCAACGCATTCAACCTCTGTTTTCCTCCCACGTTGATGAACTGCATCTAGTTTTCGACCTTGCATAGCATTTGATTTTGGAGAGATGCAACATAGTTATGTGGCGAGAAAATGCAGCACACACAGGCCACTGGATTCGAGCTTATCCAGAATTTTCTAATTAGTTTAAAGGATAAATTGTTTACTAGATAACTAGGAGAGGGTCTCGCTGCATCCACATATTCGTTGAATCCATCAAAAGGGCAAGATTCATGCAAACAATGTGACCTTAGGAATAATACAAGTAGTCAATACATAGAAAACTTACAATTTCGTTGCTCAAATGTTTCTATATGTGCCCAGATTGTTCTCACAAACATTGTACTTATGCAAATGAAGCTTTTATATTTTCATTGGTAAATGCCCTTGTGATGAGCTTGAAGATTTTGATTTGTAAATTCTAGCTAACTTTATATTAGCTTTTGTTATATTTTAAATAACCAAATGTTTGAGATGCTACACTGTCATTTTTTATGCAATTAATGATGATGATGATGATGATGATTAATGTCCACTAAGACTGAATTGGTCTATCAGATAATAAGAGGGTAAGTGATTACTTGTGATTCTTTAGAATTTTGTTTTTGTGCTCAAAAAGCATTAAGAGAAGCTTTCCAAGATCACCATACTTTTGTTGAGTTAAGAGGTTAGTAAGGTTGGTAGTGTGACAAATATTTTGAAAATGAGATCTAATATGGGTATAGGCTGAACAATCTAAGAGAAAGTGTTTTTCATATTCAACCTTCTTAGTGTCACAAAGGTGACACACTCTTTCATCCCATGGTATTTTAGGAATTGACCAACGCTCAGTTTCACTATGGAGCTCATGAGAATTTGTTCTTATCTTAGCAATGTTTATTTTTTTCTTTACACTTGGCAAAACAGATAGATAATTTTGATATTCTAGATTAGGGTTGATTACATCCTTATAATAACTTAATTTTGTTTTTTCCTCTAACTTTTTATCACACCACATTTTCTCCTTAAATTTTGATTTGACGATTTTTTTTAATAGTATCTTTATTCTACAAAATGGTGTCTTCCATGATTCCCCAATAGTTTAGCCAAGATCGGGCATCTTTATGCCATCCTCGCTTGAGTCGATGGTGGTTATAACTCGATTTTGAAGCAATTTTAGGAAGCCTCTTGTCTTCCATGTTGTTTAACTTGTTCTTATACATTACATATCTAGTCATAGCCATGCTCTCATTGGGGGAGAGGCTTGTTTCTAAGAGGAGGATGGGATAGGGCGTATTTCCTTTAATTTTGAGATTATAGGTTATAAAATTCTTTTGTATTACCTCTATCTTTCTCCAGGATTCAGAGAGATACAACAGCCCCAGACTTTCCATCCATAAAGAATAATAGGTGTAACAAGAGTCTCAAAGAGGAGTTTCTTCTTATCCCAACTCCAAAGATCAGCTGATTTGCAATTGTTTTCAATCCCATAATAAACTTTCCATCCCCCAATAATCATTTTCTCAATGCTATAATTCAAATTGAGCTTGTGGTGAATATCAATTCCAAGATATTTGTATGAAGTCACTTCCTCCAAGTTGTTGTTTCTGTATACGAAGGTATCATAACTGATCTTATTGGATTTAATAATCATGACTAATCTTATCAGTATTAACAGTCATACCCATATTGGAGCAAAAATCCTTGAGGATTCTTAGTTGGTTTTCAAGATCACGGGGACTCCTTGCCATAAGAAGGATATCATCGACATAAAGAAGAACATTGATGACTCTACCAGTGAGAGTAGGGCCAACACAACCTATTTTTTCCAAGCAATCTTCTAACTTGTCAATGTATATGCCAAAAAGGGTAGGGGGCAAGGGACAACCTTGTTTGACTCCAATATTGCAGTTAATCTCTTTTGACCAGCCCTCAGTGTTTTTAAAATTAGCAATAATGTTCTCATACATCCTTATTGCAACAACCCTCAACTTGAGAGACACTTTTATCTCTTCCAACCTATTCCAAAGGTTTTTCCTAGGGGCCATGTCAAAAAAAATTCTAAAGTCAACAAAACAACAAAAAAGATTGGTTTTAGTATTGCAGAACTCCTCTGCAATGATCCTAAAGGTAACAAGATTGTCCACAGTTGAATGATATCTCCTAAACCTGGCCTGACCTTTAGCTCTTTTACCGTAACTTTCTAGCCAAAGGCTAATCTTCTTTTCCAAAATAATTCTATAAAGCTTGGATAAAATCGGGCTAATCATAATGGTCCTATAATTAGAGGGAATGTTTCTATCCCCATTTTTAAAAATAGGAACAATGAGGCTTTGCGTCCATGGTTTAGGGAAGCCCTGCTTGACTACTAAATTGAAGAGCTTGTGTATGTGAGGGATAAGGATAGGCCCTTCGATTTTAAAAATTTCAGCTCGGTAGCCTTCAATGTCCTTAGCTTTCCCATTTGCAAGCTGCTTAACCCTGAACTCTATGTCATCTAAAGAAAAAACTTCTTCCTTTGTAGGGACAATAGGAATGGTGTCCATGGCATTAGGGAAATCGTAAAGACTTTTAAGGTAGGAATTCTAGTCCCTTAAGGGAATCCTATTATTTTCTTTAGTATTGCAATTTAGAATTTGGCTCCAAAAATTCTTAGGATCCAGCTTATATAGTTGTGAAAGTTACTCTTTCCTTTTTATTAATATAGTACATTTTTTTCTTTTTAATTAGGGCTTTGTACGTATTGATCTTATCGAGTTTTAAGGACTCATTAGAAGCATCCCTAATGGATTTCCTAGCAATTTTACATTATTTATCATACCAAGGGTTGGTCATTCTATTATTCTTTTTATAGGACACCTCGAAAGAGAACTTGTTAATAGAAGTGGAAAGGGTAGTTGTAAAATTATTATAGAGTTCTTCAATGTTGTCCTTATAAGTTAGGAGATTTAATTAACTATTTAAATCCTTTAAGAAAAGGTCAACTTTACTTTTGTCAAAGCGCAAATTCCTTTGATTATCATAATTCTCTTCAATGGCGCTCATGTGCATGGAAAAGTTTAGAGTTCGGGTTAAAGGTTTATGATCAGAGTCGGGCTCATGGTCATTTAAAAGGTCAAAAGTTGCTATTTGGTTGGAAACGGGGATACCATATATCACATAACCTACGACACTACTACCTATCCCATGAATACAAGTCATCTGGTTAGAGTTTGGCCACTTCATTACTCCATTGCAAATTATTAGGTCTTGAGAGCTACAGAGCTTGACCAACTCAGTACCAAACAAATTCTCAATTAGGTCTTTAGAGCTTCTTTTGTAGCTATTAGATAAAACAAGGTCCTCATCTAGCCATAAATGATTATGGTTGGAATCAATACTTAAAAGAGTAACTTGTTTAGTTGCAGTCCTAGCATTAAAGTCTCCTAGCAGGAGGATACTACCTTCATTTTTCAAACTATAAATATCTTGTTCTAAATTATTATAGGGACAATTGTTATCTAGATTGTTTTTCTTATAAAAAGTAGAATTAATAGGTGCAAAATAGCAAATTGTTATATACATGTTCTTAACATTGGTGTCTGAAATTTCTATCCAAATGTATTGATTGAGAGGGTCAATCTTATGAAGTTGAATGTGAGGAGAAATGTTCTTTCTAATATAACAAGCTATGCCTCCTATCGCTCTACGGTGGGATTTTTTGTTCCATGCCGACCACAAGACAAATCCTTCTATGTTAGGGACCTTAGACTCCCCATGCTCCCAAGTTTCAACTAGACAAATAATATCAATATCACTTGGGATCCAACTTATCATAGGACCTTTGCGCCATGGAAAGCCACAACAGTTCCAAAAAAGGATCCTGAGTGTCCCAAATTCCTATTTATTATTATCCTTCCGGTCTCTATCCCTAACAATAGCTTTTCGATTTCTAATTATTGCCCATTTTCCTTCTTTCCTAGCTTCTTTTACCTTTTGAACTTCCTTCCTTAATTCAGTTTGGTCTTCGGGAATGAGGTCCTCATTTATAAATATTCCCGACCCTTTTAAGCTCGGAGATTTACTAAGTATGCTATATTTATGATTATTACAACTTACTTTGACATGGATCAACCTATCTTTGTGATCAATTATTTTTCCTAGCCTCTTTGCTTCTATGAGGTAAGTTGTATCAATTTGTGATTTATTATTTAATTCTTCTTTTACTATTGCTAGTGTATCCTCCTCTTCTTGTTCTTTTATACCAACAATTATGAGGTTCAAGGTTGTTTTGTTACGCTCATGGTCCAATTCGATTAGCTTATTCATTTCCTCTTTGATGGGTTTGATATCCAATTTGTTTTCCATATTACTAAGGGCCAAATTGTTGGTTAGTTTTTCTTCTAGCTCTTTAATCCTATATCTCAAGTTGTGATTTTCTTCAACCTCTCCTTCTTGGGTTGATTGTTTATGTTTTTCCATTTCTTGAATCCTATCCTTCATTGTCTGCAATTCACTCTTGAACCCTAAGAATCTATCCTCTATTTGAGTTTGAATGGTATCTTTGAAGAGTCTAATTTTTTTATCAGTCATTGCCTCTAGCTTTATTTGGAGTTTTATGTCTCTTTCTTCACTCCTTTTTTCTAATGATTCTAACTCTATTTGGCCTTTGGAATCTCTCTCTTCTCTCATTTTTTCTACTAATTCTATATAATTGTAAAGGATCTCTAGGGTGATTTTGGGGGGCCTCCCCCTGTTAGAATGAGTTTTTGGAATAGGTGGTGGAGTGCTCATATTGAAAAGAAAAGAAAAAAATGTAACAATTATTATTTTGGATTAACTTTAAAAGTGGAATATATATATATTTTTAATTGATAATAATGATATTAATTATTATCTCTCAAATCAACTTTTACTTATGAAACTTAAAAAATAAAAATAAAAAAATAAAAAAAATATATTTAAATCTCTTTAATTTTCATAGGTTAATAGATTATAAATATATTTTAAATTAAAATTGAATCAAAGTAAAAAGTGACTCACCTCATTTCACTTGTCCAATTGCTCAACGGGTTGAAGAAGTTAAAAATAATTTCTGAAAACTGCAGAGAAGTTCCCTTAGCGAGAAATCGAGAGAAACTACAGAGATTATTCTAGTTAAAAAAAGTAAAAACCAAAGAGAAGTATTATTCTCGTTCAAAACCACAGATATATAATGTTAGAAATAAAATATCTCCTTCAAAACTGTAGAGAAGTATTATTCCAGTTCAAAACCGCGGAGATATAATTTCAAAATCGCAAAGAAGTATATTCTCATTCAAAACCACAGAGACAAGTATTATATTTTATAATATAAGTTCTACTTATAATTGGAAAAAATGGTTGCAAACTGTTGGAAACTTATTCTGTTTAGGGTTACGATATTCCTCATTTGACGGAAAATGAATAGTCAAGTAATAGGAAACGTTATTAGAAGTCCAAGAGACCTTGGAAGATGAAACCCAAGGTCACATTGATGTATTTATATCTATATCATATTGATGAATAAATGCACTTCACGTTTATCATCTTTCGTATGTATAACAATGGTATCAAAGCCGCCTCATTTCGTAGCCTTGAATTGAGCTATGGTAGTCTTCCATCGCTGTGTTGTGCAAAAAACACCCTCTGTCTGCTTGTCAATCTACACCCATCTGCATTAATATGTGCCTTTGTGCAATGAAGATTCATTCTGCCAATGTAGAAACGCCTCAGAAACCCTAATCTGCGTTATTAGTCCCTTGAAGACCATTGGGATTTTTTGTCAGTTTGTTGGGCGTTATTGAGCATTTTTTTCATTCCAACTAAGATTATGGGAACCTTGCCCTAGATGTTAACTGCTCTTTTGCAAGAGACTATCGCCGGCATTCAATCCATCTCTCGTGCTTGAATTCAAGGCAACACCTGACACCTCATTTTCATTCAAGGGGAGTTCATTAAGAGGTTGAATGAACCATGTACATAAAGAACATCATATTAGACCAACAATTGCAGCAGTTAGGTACCCATGCATTTCGGTAGATGGTTGTTCCTTTATATGGACTTCAACAATTTGGTGATGACTACATGGTGGACGTACGAGATGCAAGTGTCAAGATGAACCAAATATAGACTTCGTTGATCAAGAGGTTCTTCAATTCATAGTGGATCATATGTTGCAGAGGACTAGATGATTATGAAAACATGACCTAATAAAGATTAAGACAAGTAGTCATTATGGGAAAACGTTAGAATTATTAACTCCTACTTGTCTTATGTTGATAATGTTTGTGGTTTTTATGATTAATGGTCATTATTGGGTAGAGTTCATCTGTCTCAACTAGTTATTAGTGCTACCGAGACACTGGCTATCATTGAGCACAATTTTTGGTATATGGAAATAATGCCTACTCTCTCGTTTCCTTACACAATTCACTTTATCAATTACAATGGCTTAAGATTTTCTTTACCCCAATCTTTAATAATAGCATGGACTCAACTATGGCATTAAATCCAACTTTGAACAGGTATAACCATGAGCTTAAATTATACAACTAAGCATTCATCTAACCACAATGACACAACTATTTTCTTGAAATTCTCATGCAATTGTGCTTAGAACACAAAATTGAATTGCAATCAGTACTCAAAATTGGAATTAATACTTAAAATAGTAGCTTGTTTAGTCGCAGTCCTAGCATTAAAGTTTCCTAGCAGGAGGATATTACCTTCATTTTTCAAACTATAAATATCTTGTTCAAAATTATTATAGGGACAATTGTTATCTATATGGTTTTTCTTATAAAAAGTAGAATTAATAGGTGCAAAATAGCAAATTGTTATATACATCTTCTTAGCATTGGTGTATGAAATTTCTATCCAAATGTATTGATTGAGAGGGTCAATCTTATGAAGTTGAATGTGAGGAGAAATGTTCTTTCTAATATAACAAGCTATGCCTCCTATCCCTGTACGATGGGATTTTTTGTTCCATTCCGACCACAAGACAAATCCTTCTATGTTAGGGACCTTAGACTCCTCATGCTCCCAAGTTTCAACTAGACAAATAATATCAATATCACTCGAGATCCAACTTATCATAGGACCTTTCGCCATGGAAAGCCACAACAGTTCCAAAAAATGATCCTTAGTGTCCCAAATTGCTATTTATTATTATCCTTTTGGTATCTATCCCTAATAATAGCTTTTCAATTTCTAATTATTTCCCATTTTCCTTCTTTCCTGGCTTCTTTTACCTTTTGAACTTCCTTCCTTAATTTAGCTTGGTCTTCGGGAATGAGATCTTCATTTATAAATATTCCTGACCCTTTTAAGCTCGAAGATTTACTAAGTATGCTATATTTATGGTCATTACAACTTACTTTGACACGGATCTGAACCTATCTTTGTGATCAATTATTTTTCCTAGCCCCTTTGCTTCTATGAGGTAAGTTGTATCAATTTGTGATTTATTATTTAATTCTTCTTTTACTATTGCTAGTGTATCCTCCTCTTCTTGTTCTTTTATACAAAAAATTATGAGGTTCAAGGCTCTTTTGTTACGCTCATGGTCCAATTCGATTAGCTTATTCATTTCCTCTTTGATGGGTTTGATATC
>ML791421.1:253879-294895 GCA_009831015.1 Picea engelmannii
AGGATGATAGGATGAGCTATGAGCCAATTGAGTACCCAAACAAGAAAACAATTCTGTCCAAAAATGTCCAGTGAAGATGGGATCTCTGTCACTTACAATAATCTTTGGGCTGCCATGTAGCTTTTGAACTGTCTCCATGAATGAGGTGGAAACTGTACTAGCTTCGAAGGGATGAGAGAGTGCACAAAAGTGTGCGTAGTTGGTCAGTCTACCAACAATCACCACGATGACACTTTTTCCTTCAGACTTCGGTAACCTTGTAATGAAATCCATGGAAACCTCCTCCCGGTGCTGACTTGGGATGGCTAATGGTTGTAAAAGACTTGGGGTCTTAATTGTTTCCACCTTATTTTTTTGGCAAACCAAACATTCTACTGCAAACCTTTGAACATCAGTTCTAAGGCCATCCCCAAAAAATTCCCTCTTGACCCTATGGTAGGCTTTTAAAAATCATGAGTGCCCTCCTACTAGAGAGGTGTGCAATTCCAATAGTACATTTTGTTTGAGTTGGGAGTTCTTACATAAATATAAGCGATCTTTATACCATAGTGAATCATTTTTCCATGTAAATGTATCTGATGTACTGGAATCTTGCTGCAACCTTTGAATGAGAGTCCACACTTTTTCGTCATTCTTCCATTCATCCCTTGCTTCTATTATCCAATCAGGTTGGATGATCGAGATAGCACAGAGAAAGGCCTCAACATCTTCATCCTTCCTTGAGAGTGCATCTACCACAACATTTTGCTTAACAAAAAACCGCAGATACATAATGTTAGAAATAAAATATCTCCTTCAAAATTGCGAAGAAGTATTATTCCCATTCAAAACCACATAGATATAATTTCAAAACTGCAGAGAAGTATTATTCCTATTCAAAACCGCAGAGACAAGTATTATATTTTATAATATAAGTTCTACTTATAATTGGAAAAAACAGTTGCAAATTGTTGGAAACTTAATCTGTTTAGGGTTACGATATTCCTCATTTGACGGAAAATGATTAGTCAAGTAATAAGAAACGTTATTAGAAGTCCAAGAGACCTTGGAAGATGAAACCAAAGGTCATATCGATGTATTTGTATCTATATCATATTGATGAATAAATGCACTTCACGTTTATCCTATTTCATATGCCTAACAGTGGTATCAACGCCGCCTCATTTCGTAGCCCTGAATTGATCTATGGTAGTCTTCCATATCTGAGTTGTGCAAAAACCACCCTATGTCTGCTTGTCAATATGCACCCATCTGCATTAATATGTGCCTTTGTGCAATGAAGATTCATTCTGCCAATGTAGAAACACCTCAGAAACCCTAATCTGCATTATTAGTCCCTTGAAGACCATTAGCATTTTTTGTTAGTCCATTGGGCGTTATTGAGAATTTTGGTCATTCGAACTAAGATTATGGGAACCCTACCCTAACCGTCGACAACTCTTTTGCAGGAGACTATTTTCAGCATTCAATCCATCTCTCGGGATTGAATTCAAGGCAACGCCTGAAACCTCATTTGCATTCAAGGGGAGTTCATTAAAAGGTTTAATGAACCATCTACATAAAGAACATCATATTAGACCAACAATTGCAGCAGTTAGGTACCCGCGCATTTCGGTGGATGGTTGTTCCTTTATATGGACTTTGACAATTTGGTGATGACAACATGGTGGAGGTATGAGATGCAAGTGTCAAGATGAACCAAATATAGACTTCATTGATCAAGAGGTTCTTCAATTCACAGTGGAGCATATGTTCCAGAGGACTAGATGATTATGAAGACCTGGCCTAATAAAGATTGAGATAAGTAGTCATTATGGGAAAATGTTGGAATTATTAACTCCTACTTGTCTTATGTTGATAATATTTCTAGTTTTTATGATTAATGGTCATTATTGGGTAGAGTTCGTCTGTCTCAACTAGTTATTAGTGTTACCGAGACACTTTCTATCGCTGAGCACAATTTTTAGTATATGGAAATAATGTCTACTTTCTTGTTTCCTTACACAATTCACTTTATCAATCACAGTGGCTTAAGATTTGCTTTACCCCAATCTTTAATAATAGCATGGACTCAACTATGGCATTAAATCCAACTTTGAACATGTATAACGATGAGCTTAAAGTATACAACCAAGCATTCATCTAACCACAATGAGACAAATATTTACTTTAAATTCTCATGCAGTTGTGCTTAGAACATAGAATAGTGTTCTTTCATAAACCACTTACTAAGAGAATACTTGAAAGCATAGTTTAACAAGTATGATGAATTAAATATTTTATATGAATAGGTCAGAAACAATGATTTACCAAGCTCCATGCGCATAAGTTGGGCTTTGATGTAGACAGTAGAGATCCATCTTAACCCTTTATCGCATGAGCACTAGGAGGGATAAAAAAAAAATGTAAACACATATATATTGATGCTTAAAAGATGGGATTGAACTAGAAATATATTGTTGTTTTATTTTATTATTATATATTTTTATCATCATTATAGTTTGATTTGTTTTATTATTATAGTGAAAAGTTGTTATTTTTTCATTTCCAAGGATTTTTTTTTTTTTAATTTAGTTTATTAACATTATAGAGGACACATATACCTGAGCTGTAGATGGACCTGGCTACTCTTTGTACAACCAAAAAAGTTCTCTCTCATACACTCCTAACTTCAAGAAGACTTTAAAACATATTTTGAATTAACCGTGATGGATATGCAAATTAACCATGATGAATTTGCAAGATACCTGTTAGCAAGAAGCCTTTAAAACATATTTTGAATAACCATGATGAATTTGTGAAATATCTGTCAGAAAAAATTGACAACATAATTTAATAATGCTCGATTTTGAATAACCATGATGAATTTGTGAAAGACCTGCCAGAAAAAATTGATAACATAATTTAATATTTCTTGGTGGATACAAATGGTGCATGCCCTCCATATAGGAGAAGAGCTAAAACTTTTCATTTGCCACCAAGTCAACTAGTTCTTTTTTGGAAAATAAGCAAACCATGTCTATTGATTGGCTACAACTGAATATAATTACATTCTCTGACCAATCCTATACACTGCAGAAAGTTCCCAGAATGTGGAAACATTTTCAGCAAAATGTAGTGGTTCCACTAAAATACTAAAAGCTCTCTCATGATCTTGATCCCAGCCTATTTCCAATGAGTATGGATCAAACCTGTTTTGACTGATCTTTAGAAGAAAGAATTCTTGAAAGTATAACATTTTATTAGAAATTGTTGATGCATTATTGAAGGACTATAAAGAGGAATCTTAATTTGAATCTCAAATTTTTCCAATGCAATACATAAATTTAATGAGGCTTTCTACATAAGCAAAGAAAATATTTGAATTATTCTCTACATATTTCAATTTTGTAATTTTGTTAGCTTACCTGTGGCAAAGTCCTTCAAAAAATTGGGTCAATCATGGGTGGTTGAGAGGAATTGTAATCCTCTTCACCCAGGTTCAAATCAAGCTTGTAACTTGTTTGTTTTTCAATAATGTTGCAACTTCAACATTGACACTACTGATTGAAAAAATAATGACTTACTTTAAATTAGTTACTGCACTTTTCACAACCTCTTCCAAAGATGGAGATGGAGAAAATATCACAATGATGCTAGGAAATATTACTGCGATACAAATTCCTCTAACATATCAAAGGATAGGACCTACTGGGAATTCCAATCACCATATCAAACTCAACTACACATAGGACAAACCTAGAGCCACGTCGACGCTGACATTGACCAGTATGAAGTTGTCACGTGTCCGTGGGACCATGATGACATTATCCTGATGTCACCTAAAGATTTAATATTTTTGGATTTGATTAAAAACTTCATCTAAATCAAAAGGTCTATATGTGGTAGTCTAAAAGGAAAACAAAATTACAATATTTCAAGACAATCTTCAAGGATCTCATCGTTCTTCAGTTACCTCCCTATTGGAAGGAGATAGGGATTTTCTTTCGCACCAGAGGTATTCAGAGTTCTTAGAGCACAAAAGGAACGATGATAAACTGTTTGACAAGTTTTCTGGAGTCTTTCTAGGACAGGATATCATGGAGATGCTCGTGGGGGACTTCGAGATTTTACATCAGTGGAAAGGGGTTTTCAAGGATTTGCCTCAACCATCATATGAGAGATACACCAACTTGGATGACATGGTTAGAAATGTGAAAAAGACCGACTATCCCATAGGAAATCCATGGCATTATATGTGTCAATTTCTCAAACTTTCTCCAGGGAGACAAGGGAAAGTGAGCGGTGCTAGGTAGGCCCAGTAAGAGTTAGTTGTTGAAGGAATATATTGTGTCAAAATTTTGTCACTTGTAAACATTTTGTAAGTAGCAAGAATAGCGGTCCTATGAAGATATAGACACGGTAAGCGGTTTCAAGAAGAATTTTTGTACAAGAGCGTGAGGATAAAATGAAGAGAATGTTCATTTTGTAGAGGTCAACACTTTGGGGAATTTAAGAGTTTCTTATAACTAGAGTTGTTTGCTCACCATCATCAAGCATAGACAAATAATTAGGGCCACAGGTTTCATGAGATTCATCCCCTACRTTATGTTTCAGTCTGTAATTCMTTTTTTTGTGCATGTGCWCTTGTAAAATCCACCCCTCTCATTTTGGCTTCTTGTACCAAATTCCCATTAATAAAATCTCAAGMAACAAGTTATATGGCATGTCCAATGTAACTGTGTTATATTCTTATGATACTAAAGTGATTTCCTCTTAACAAATGATCACTTCTTGTCATTTMTTCRTATGTTTAATGATGTGTAGAGGGTACCTCCATGGATTTAAATATYTGAAGATGTTAACTATTTGAAGCATGTTTTAACTATCTGTTATATTTGTTAGAATTGTTGAATTATTAAGTGCTCAACACGTTATTCTTTTCCATAAGTTATGAAATTCATTATTTGCAGTGTCTCATACGTTTATATTGTATTTCCTCTAATTCACCATTTTACTCATCTTTTAAACCCAGACGACTGAAACACTCATGGATATATCCCTCTTGGAGATTAAGGTTTTAAATATCTGGACTAAGACTATTTGAGGGCCGAGAGTTCTATAAGTAAGAGAGAGAGAGAGAGAGAGAAAAACTTACCCATTTTTGCATAATTTTCTTTGAGAGAAAGCATGGATTTAAGATTCACAGGGGGATATTGTTGGAAACATTATTTTGATTGATGTCAAAGGAGACAGATTGTTGGAAACAATGATGCACAGTGTTGTTGTCTTGCACAATGTTGTTATCATTAATGTCAAAGGAGACATACTGTTAGAAACAATGTTGCACAGTGTTATCATAGATGTCAAAGACAGGGGAAAATACTTAGGCCAAAGAGAAAATCGAGGAAGCACCTAAACTATATAACCAGGGCAAGAAAGACAACCCTACAATTGGAGGAATCAAACTAGCCATACCAGTCAAACAGAGGAAATGTAAGGAAACATTGAAATTGAGATTTTCCAAGTTGTAGAGATTAGATGAGCAATCACAAGTGGAAGCTAGAAGAGATGTTTCCCAAATGGACAACGAGATCAAGGATACAAAAAAACCAGCAACAAGAATCCAAGGGTGCAAAGGAAGCTCAGTGGTATGGTGTGAAGGTTTCGGGCCTGGGCAACCAAATCGAGGCAAAAGCCATTATTCCACATTTACAAGGAAAGTCGATTTTGAAGGATTTATAATGCAAAAGAACGATTATGTAGTTTGAATGAAAATAGGAAAATCACAAAACCATGTGCAAAGGGTTAACTTTTAGCAAGATAAATCCTAACCGTCGATCTCTAGAGATCAATGGCTAAGATCAAGGATTGGGACCTAGTGTATATCGGATATCAAATATCATGAGAAAATTACAACCTATTGCAAGAGTTTCTAGGGGCCTGATACCCGATGCGCGAGCTCCGATACCACATCAACAACCACACAAAGGCCACATCATTTTCCAAGCCAATACCATGACTACAGTCAAGACAATATGATGGAGCACGTGAAAGCCACCTAAGTAGTCACGTCAGCACAATGGTCTGGAAAATATATTTCATATCGGGAGACCGGAAGAACAAAGTGAGTGCATTGCGCCAAATTTTTAGGGCCCAGTACCCATTGGATTGATACCCCAATGGGCCAACCACAATGCCACATCAGCACCACGTGCCATGCTAAGTCTTTGCCACATCAGTGAGTAGACACAGAGGGAGGCCACGTCATCTTCCATGTCAAGCAACCACATCAACACATCGCACAACATATCAGATATCGATGAAATAGAGGAGTCGTGTATGTTTGAAGTTCTGAGGGCCTGATAGGTCAATGGGATGGTCGTTGAGGCCATCCCATATGCCACTTCAGATACATGTGGAAGCCACGATATCTGCCACTCAAGCAGTTGAGATAGTACGAGATCCACCTCATCCACCAAGTCACATCACTATACCGAATATCAAAAGATTGAAGGTGTGCGTAGTGTTGAAGTTCTGGGGTCTCGATACCTAGTGGACCAGCCATGATGCCATGTCAACGCCATGACATATGCCACGTTAGAACCATGTAAGCAGCCAGGATAGTGTCGTGTGTCAAGTGTGAAATCAACATAAGTGATAGAGAAGATCCGAAGGAAGTAATGACATCACATCCATGTCAATGCCACATCATCCAGCGCACGTGCAAGGGTCTCACGTGGAAGCCACATCAACAATATCGCATATCAAATACCAAAAAGTTGTAGAAGTGGTGTAGTGTTAAAGTGTCGAGAGCTAATAGCCTACGACCATGGTAAGCACCATGTGTTGCGTTGTAATTGGGCCATGTGTCATAAGAAGGATAAACCATGTAAGTATTGTATATCGGATACTGAAAGTTTTTTTGTGTTGTGAAGTGTTAAAGCCCCGGGGGACCGATAGCCTGGGGGCCCGAGGGCGATAGTCTCAATAGACCTGATATATGCGAAACAGATCGACAACTGAGATTAATCTGAGGATTGATCGGATAGTTGTTGTGCATCGAGGTCATATTTCATATTCTTATGGGCTAAAAACAAATCCACGGTCAGGATTAAATCGAGATCTGGATCGAATGGTTGTTGAGGGTGTATAGTTGAAGTGTTGGAGGGTCGGGGACCTGATAGCCTGGTACCCCAAAGGTCTCGATATCTGGGGGAACGAGATTGTAGATCAATGGTCCACATTTAGTCTTGGTTTGATCCAATGGCTACTAAGCCACAAGGACATGCTACATGTTTTGGTGGACAAAGAGAGAATTAACGATCGATATCTAACCATGTGATGATCAGACGAATGAGAATGGATTGGGATTTCAGTGCAGAGGTAAGGCATGAGACTGCAATGTTAAAGACCCGGGGTTTGGTGTCTTGGTTGCCCAATAAGATGGATCAACGAACGAGATAAAAAAAGGGAAAATCGAATGGTTGTTGTGTGTTATGGTCACATTATGTGTTTTGTTGGCCAACGATAACAGATCAACAGTGGACATTTAATTTAGAGGAACATTTAATTCAGATCAATAGTAGACAAAGTGTTGAATTTCTGAAGCCTCCTGAAGGATTAGTCGAGTGCAATGAGTGTGCAGAGGTGTGAAGTTATTCCAAGTTCAAAATCTCAAGAGGAAGAGTGCAGAGTGTGCCAGGAGGGCACCAGAAATATCTAGAGGAAGTAGAAGGTCTGAGACCCTTAGGAGACTGAGCAAGTTAAAATATCAAGAGGAGTAGTGTGATTTTGCATGTAGAGTACAAGTGTGCACCAGGGCGAGGTCAAATTTCATTGGCGGAAGGTTAGGAGGAGAAGCACAAGTCGAGACCCAGCAGTCGAGTTCACAGGAGAAGGTTCAAAGGCTGAAACCTTTGAATACTTACAAATTCTTCCAATTCGGGAGAAAGCCAAAACTCAGAAGGAGGAGTGACAATAGCCATTAGATCAGCTGCAAGGGAGAGATATGGACCATTAAATCCTACGTCCAGAAATCAAGAGGAGCGCACCGAGGAGGAGGATAGATCCCAGCCATCGGATCTGAGTGAGATGGACCAACAGTCATTGGATCCAAGTAAAGTGTACCAGACTTAAACCCTTTGTAAGTGCACAAGCGTAAGGACTCACCGAAGTCCCGAAGTGAATAGGGACCGTCCATTGTCAAGAGAGACAGGTGGCGGAAGATCTGGAATTCCAGAGGAATTACACTCTGGGAGATTTCAGACGAGGTGGTTGAAGAATGGTCAAAGTACTGAAGTAAATCTGGACAGTTGGATCCGGAAGGGACACATGGCGTCATATTGTGAACTTCTGAGGTTTGTCCGTCCGGAGGATTCACGTGGTAGTGTTTCGAAATTTGTCGAAGCGTCGAAGCTCGAAGTTGTCATGGGATGTTGATATGTGCAAGGAGTAGGGATTGTCGATCCCTCTCACGTCAGTTCAGAACTTCACTAGTTCGGGGTTCAAAGGAATTGGCGACAGGTGAAGTGAAAACACCCAGAGCCTGGAGCTCCGAAGCACCCTTTGAGTAGGTGCATGTTCATAGCCCACGATCACATGCAGTTTTCGCCAGAGGAAAATGGGGCTAAAGCATGAAATTTGAAATTGGAGACACAGGAAGCTAGGAAAAGCGCCCAAGAGGTCTAGGGGAAGGTCAAACCTGAACCAGAGGTAGTGAGAAGGCCCAAAATCGTCGAGTACATGCAAAGGTTTCCCACAGTTTGGCCTGGGGTCTCTTGGAAGAATCTGTGAGTGTTCAGAGGTCCTCGTTCACTATTTCTAGCACAAGGAAGAAATTTGAGGCCCATGGACAAGGTTTTGTGGGTCTAGCAGAGGCCCGAAGAGCCAATTTTGCTTAGTGTTTTGAACGATCCTAGACCAAGAGGTCACACAAAACCTTGAGGAGAGAAGGGAGGGGCTGCATCAAGTGGTATCTGAGCCATAGCTTTAATTTCTGTAGGCAAAGGAGACAAAGGAGATAGTCTGGTACCATCAAATGGCGCCAGAAGCTAAAGTTAATCTATAAACAACAGGTGAAGGAGGAGACAGGATGTTGATGCTCTGTGAAGTGATTGTCTGCAAGTGTGCAACATTCAATAGACAACCAAGTGGGTTGTAGGAGAAGTTGGAGAAGCTCTCAGTTGTAGGGTAATCTATAGACTTTCTAGGAGGGCAGGCAGAAGAGGTGAAAATGGATACTGAAGGCCATAGGAGAGGTCGAGAAGGAGACCACCAGTGGAAAAGTAAAGCAAAGATGGATAAAAATCTCGAGAAAATCAAAGAGGAGCTCGACAGGCTAATGATGAAGATGCAGCAAGAATCCTAGGTGCATTGGAGGTATGAATGGCCAATGAAGTAGAAAACCAAGTGGCATGTGCAGAAGTTGTTGGCCAGAAGGAAACAACAAGTGTTGAGGAGGTGGCTGAGGAAAGTTGAAACCCTCAGTGACACAGAGAATCCAGTTTGCGTCTATGAGCCAGAAGTTGGAGAAAACCTCAGTGATGAGGAGGAGAAGAGATCAGTCGATCTCATAAACTGCCAGGAGGGCAGAGATGAATTTTCAAATTGCCAGGTAGGTAATGAGATGATATCAATGGAGGATCTCATGAACTGCCAGGAGGGCAGTGATGAAAATTCAAATTTCCAGGTGGGAAATGAAATGAGGTCATCTGAAGATCTCATAGACTGCCAGGAGGGAAGAATTGAAATCCCAAGTTGTCAGGTGGGCAAGGGATGAAACAAGAGACTGTCTAAAAGTCTCAGGAACTCAACTAGGATTTAATATCAGCAAGGAGTATTGATGGAGGAGGATCAGAGGAGTGTTATGATCATTAGGGGAATTCATATATTCCTACCAATTAGCCCAGCAGAGGCCAGTGCACAAATTTCATGTGCAACAGAAGGACAACTAGATGTGACTGTCATGGAGGAGAAGGAGCAGACACTGATGTCTGCCCCAACAGAAAAAGAGGAGCATACGGTTAAGATTCTCACTCAGTGGGAGAAAGAGTTGGAGATGATGGAGGATTGGATGAACAATACAGAACTAGAAGGAGGTTTCCTAGAGACAGTCATGCAAAGAGAAGGAGTATGCTAGTAGGAGGAGCAATTGGAAGAAGCTGGGAATGTACCAGCAGAAGAACTGACAAACGCTAACCTGTCGGAGGAGGTAGCTGAGGAGCATCTCAGTGATGAGCCTGCGGAATTGGATTTTGCAGTAGAGTGGCAAGATAGTGCCATAGGATATGGATGAAGTATGGGAGATCAAGTTGATCTAACCATTGATAAGGAGGAAGTGCAACAGGGTAGTCTGCATGAAAGGAGAAGCCAACCTGTAGAGAAGCTGGAAGAGGTGATAGAGGAGATAAGGAGGTTGATGTTTAGATCAACACAAGAAGCTGTCAGCAAGAGGAGGATGAACAGAGGAGAACCTACAGCAGTAGCAGGGAAGCAACAACAACAACAACAAAGTAGAGGAGTAGGTGGACAACTCCAAGGGAGAGTTTGGAATCCAGGGGGATTTCAACAATGGAGCAGAGGAGCTCATGATTCAGAGCTCATGATTTTCCCAACAGTGGAGTACGATGCAAGAGCATCCTTTCCACCTCAGCAACGTGCCAGCATTCCAGCACATCAAAGCGCATTCAAGAAGGGCAGAGGAGCCAACCCTCTCATTTTCCCCTTGAATTTAAAAATTCAATGTAATTAAATGCAATATAATGTTGTAAGGATGTAAGATCCGAGTTGATGCCTTTGTATATGTAGTAGATAAAGAGGACTTTAATGTGGTCTAAGTTGGATAGATCTCAATCATTGCCTCGGATATGAATTTTTAATGGTCATTAAATGTAATAAGACTCAGTAGATAGGCATGAATGACCTTTTCATCTCTTGGAAACAAAGAGATGTTGGTAGCTTAAAAAACAAGAAACAATTCACTCTCCTTTGGAGACAAGTCCCCAAATTTGTCTATTGGGAACTCTGGCTTGCTCGAAACCAGGCTATTTTTCATGAGAAGCTTCCCCCCCCCTGCCCATACTATCCAAAATATGTGGTTTAGTTTCTAAATTCTTCAGATAGAAATCAGGTTTGACATGGCAGCCACCCTGGAGCATAACGAAGAAGATTGGATCAAATATATTCCCCCATCCCCCAATCCCAAAATGAGAAATCAAGAGGCAATCTTGGTAATTACGCCTCTGTGATAATGACTTCCCCCATTGGAAAAGACAACAATCCTATTCAATTCTTTTCTTTGACAGAGCTGCAGCAGGTAATCTAGGGGCGACAGGTGCTAGGGGAGTCATCTTCGACTCTGATGGACAAAAGATCACAGATTACTCTAGGGGACTTGGGAACACCACTAATAATAAAGCGGAAAGTCTTGTTGTCTACATGGGACTCCAAATTGCTCAATCAAGAAACATCCATACCCTCATTGTTATTGGAGAATCTGAAATAGTAATAAGGGATCTCCTTTGTCATTCAACCTCTACCACCCAAATCTCTAGCTGCCTTCACTCTCGAACTAAAACCATGAAACAACAATTCACCAAGACCCACTTCTTCCATATCCTCTTCTCTTAGAATCAGGAAGCTGATCTCTTAGCTAAATCAACAAAGACTCTGGAATAGGGTCAACTCTTCATCAACCAAGTTGTTTCTCATGCTTGGATCCCATAACTCCCACAGTCTTAGATGGTTCCCCTTCTCAACTTTGGACCTAACCTCTCTGAACTCTACCTCAAATCTATCCCCCTCCCTTTTTACCGACCTTCCTAACTACCCCCGTCCTCATGACCACATGCCCCCCCTCTTCTTCCCTGTGCCACCTCCTCCACTTTCCGTCCCTCTTCATAACTCCTCGATAGTTCTTTGGTACTCTATGATGTCCATTCCAGATTCCATGGCATCACTTCCCCTGCTCTTCTCTATGTGAGATCTCGTCGACTCGTGGGTAGTTCAAACCCCATGTTCCTTCAAGTGTGTGCAAACGCTCTCCCTCCCACAGTTATGGTTAACTCTACACTCCCATTTAGGTATCATTCTGCATTTCTTCAGCGAAGTCCAAGACGGTTCATTTTTGTTCCCTCTCACCATCATGTGGCAGAGATCCAGAGCCCCCTGCACTCTCCCATCCCGCGTCTCTGAGGAATTGAGGGAGAAATTACGCACTTTGTGTATGGATGTCAGGTGCGTAGAAGAAAGAACAGACACTCGTCTCATGGATTTTCAAAGAGAAAACTAGGGGCTGGGAGATGAAATAGCTAATTTGCAAGGTCAATCGCATCAACAAGAACTCAGGCATAATCAAGAGCTCATAAATTCTCTCCACGGGATCAACAAAAATACTATGCAAATTGGAGAAATGGCACAACAAATGGGAAACCCTTTAAACCATACCCAACATCCAATGAACTCCAATGATTTAGCTGGCTCGAGGCTTCCTTCAACCTTCCACTCGACAGCAAGCAACGAGCACTCTCAGGTACCTCCTGCTTCACCTATGGCTCCAGCCTCGCTGAACCTAGGAGAAGAAATTCAACAACCAGAAGCTAATCCAGTAGCATATCCAACAAATTTCTAGGAGGACCCGACAACTTTTCATAATTTTTAGACAGGGTTTTTGATGAATTGTAAATTTTTGCGAATTTTGTTTACATATGTAGCCATTTTTACATGGAAAATTAGTATCTCCTATTGGACTGGTTTCACCAGCGTAATTAGAATGCAACATTCAGATAGTTTTATAGGAGAAGAACAGAGAATCCAATACTCTGCTTTATGTAAACTTTAAAATTACAAATCTCTTTTTTAATATAAATTTCCAACCATTTCTGTTAAAAAAAAAATACCCCCAGGATATCTGACCAAGCTAACAAATTCTTGGAGAAAAAGGGAACGATAGAATATATGGAAAATCACAGTGTTATCATGATCTTTTGTTCCAAAGAAAATCCCTCTTTTCTTCCATACCATGTATCTGATAAATTGTTTATTATGGATGTGGCAAGGAAACACAATTTCCGGCTGCACTTTTTCCACGAAAAAAAGGAAAAAGAAATTCATCCCCTTGCCATGGAAAATTGGAGATTTCATATTCAAAAACATAAATAAAACTGATGAGTTTGCGAATAACTTCAACAATGTAAATTTGAAGTATGATGAAAAGATAAAGGGGTTTGATCCTAAAAAAATCTTTGTGGAACATATGTGGTCAGTAGGATTCAACAACTCGTTCATTCATATTACCTTGAATGAAGAAGAATATAACAACCAAGGCTCTCCTATACACAATGTTGGTGACTTGGAAACAATACTCAGTACTAGCGAGTTTTATAAGCAAAAAGGAAAGGGCCCCAGTGAAAAGAGTGTTCAGTCTCCAGTTGTTACTCCCAAAACTACCACATCCCGGAGAAATGTGTTAGGATATTTAGACACTTAGGAGTTAGTTAAGATCTACTTGGTCTAATGTGTCGTTATGTAAAAGTGTGTTTCTTTCGTATGCATTAGTATGCATTTGTAGTTAGGAAATCTGACGGTCACGATATGTTCCTGACATAGAGTGATCCGATGGTTCATATTCTCCTCGATCTAAATGACCATTGATATGTGGCTTAGCACCCAATTGGTCCATGATCTCTATTTAAAGAGCATGGAGGGTCATTTGCCAATGATCAATTGTGAGAAACTCTCTTATAAAATCTCTCTATAATCATTTTCTTTTGCATTAATAAACTGCTCCAAGTGGCCGCATTGGCTGGGGCCATGGATGTTTCCTCGTAGGGGTTTTACCACGTCAAAATTTCAGTGTGTTGATATTTGATCTGGTTGTGTGAGTGGTTACTGAAGGTGTTCATCCTCTGTTGGAATACCTGTGTTGTCGAACATGGTATCAAAGCTTGTTTGAATACTCGCTCTTGTTGTAGATAGAGATCGTGAAGTCGAGTTGTCTCATCTCCATTTTATGCCATTTTTGTACATTTCCAGGCTGAGAGGACTGTTCCATTGTGTTCTCAGCGCTCATTTCATTCAGTAACAATTTTTTTTCACTCGAAAAGGTTTCTGTTTACCCAAGATACGAACATTTCAATAAGATCTGGAGGTATAAAGCCTGAATATGCCATTTTTAAATTTTTGCAGAGTATTATTTTGGTTTTATATTATTTGTTTCCAGGTTGCTACTCTTTTAGATCTGTGTATTCTCTTTTCCCCGTGCCCTGTGCGATCTCAAAAAATCAAAAACATATAAGAAAGGTGCATTTTCTGGGTAAGCTAACCAAGATCTAACCCTTGTTGTCATCGAGAAGCGAAAAATTTTTCTTGTGTGAAAAGAGTTTTTTAGCACGTTCTCCAAGGTCATCAACAACAACAATAACACCCACAATCCTCTTTCTAAACAATACAATATGTTTTTCTAGACCATTTGGTTAAAAGTTTCCTTATTAAGTAAGAGGTCTTGAGTTCAAGTCTCTTTTTTTTTTACTTTTTTTTGAAAAAGTTCATGCTCCATTGTAAAGTGTATTTCTCTTCAAGTATAAAAGTGAATCACTATAAATAGCTTTAATATTTCATTTTAGAGTTATTTATTGTGCATGCATCTTTTCTTTTATAAAGTAACTTCAATGTAAAAGTGATATCCACTTCTTTTTATAAAAATGGTTCACTTCATAAAACAACTTACACCATCATGTGGTCCTTTGGTTACCGTTTATGCATTTTTTTTAAAGGGAATAACTTTCACATCTGAAGTCTGTTTTTAGTGTTGTTTTTTTTTTAAACCGCCTAATTTTTCGAGATCTTTCCATCCATATCATCAGTTTCAGTTTTTAAATCCATATTATCGACATATTTAATATGGCTTCTTCAAGTAATCTTTTGCTTACCAGCACCAACTACTTCCAACAGATATCCCATATGGAGGATTTATTAAGAAGTAAAGGCTTGTATCAGATTACCTTGGGAAAGGAAAGAACACCCACTGATGTTGATAAGAAATTCAAATGGGATAATAGGAATGACGAGGCATGTGGATTAATCGAATGTCCATCTCTCCTGATTTAAGGTTCCACCTTCAATCAATTGATAAACCCAAAGAAGCTTGGGAAAAGATTAAATCTGTGTTTGGTAAACACAATATTATTCGAGCACAATAGTTAGAAAATCAAGTACTGACTTTAAGTCCAAGTGATTTTTCTTGCATTGAAGACTATCTATCTAAGTTTAAAACATTAAGAACTTTATGTGAAGAATGTAAGATAAAAATAGAATAATATCATTGCATCTATCTTACTCTTTCTAGGCTAGGTAGTGCATATTCTATGTTTGTATCTACCTTTTATGCCATGCAATAGGCTCTAGGGGCAGCTTATCAAAATCCCACTCTTGAGAACTTTTGTGATGCTTTGATTAGAGAGCAAGATAAGCTTGTACAACTTGGAGTGATCAACACTGCAGGTACCTCCAGCAAAGCCTTAGTCATCCATCAGAAATATAAACCTAAGAATCCCAAGAAACAACATCCTCGCCACAATAATAAGAAACATAAGGGTCCCAAACCCACTCAGCCATATTCCGCTCCTAATAGTGATAAAGGAGCAAAATATAAAAATAAGAAGACTGATAGACATTGCAACTTTTGTGATAAATATGGTCATGATGAGTCCAAATGTTTCAAGAAGATGGCAGCTTTAGAAGCAGTGATGAAGAAGCACAACATCAATATTGATTCTACTACTTCTTCTTCTTCTTCTCCTCCTATTTCATGCGGAGATGGTGTTTGTGCTGGTTGTGTTCTTGGTAAACATCATCGGGACAATTTTGGCAAATGTGCCTCTTGGCATGCCTCAGGCCCTTTGCAACTTGTTCACAATGATTTGTTTGGTCCACTTTCTTCTCCTTCTTTTTCTTCTCCTTCTTTTTCTAGGTGCAAGTATTTCTTAAATTTCATTGATCACTTTTCCATACGTACTTGGGTTTACTTCTTAAAACTTAAGAGCAAAGTTTTTGACAAGTTTTTGGCCTACAAGGCCCTTGTAGAAAAGAAACCTGGACATCAAATTCAAAGGTTAAGAACAGATAATGGAGACGAATATGTGAACAATAATTTTACAAGCGACTTCACTACACAGGGCATCCAAGTGCAACACACTGTTCCATATACACTACAACAAAATGGTGTTGCTGAGAGAAATAACCGCACATTAAAATAAATGGCTAATTGTGTAATCCAATCTAAGGGATTAAGTCTAACGTATTGGGCAAAAGCCATCAACTGTGAAAATTACATAGTAAATCGCACTCCCACAAAGGCTCTTACAAATATAACACCGGAAGAAGCTTGGACTAAAATTAAACTAGATGTAAGTCACTTCCGTGTATTTGGAAGTATGGCATGGACTCACATTCTTGATGAGAAAAGGAAAGCATTGCAGCCTAAAAGTGAGAAGTGTATATTTGTTGGTTATACTGAATATGTCAAAGGTTATAGAATTCTTCAACCACATTTTAATGAAATTATTATTAGAAGAGATGTTAAATTTGATGAAAATCTCTTGTCCTACGAGCCTAATTTAGCGTTTGTGCCTTCTTCGTCCTGCGAGCCATCTTCGACGATTGTGCCTTATTCTATTCTGGTTTCTTCTTCAAATGATGATAGTGAGGATGAAAATCCACCTCCACCTGCTCACCTTCCTCCAGATGAGTCCTTTGAACCTGAACCAGCACCAGCTCCAACTCCATTGCTTCCTAGATGGGTCCATTCAACACGAGAAGCAATTGGTGATCTTGTCAATGATCCCTCAAATCAGCGTCAGACACGTTCATGGTTCCAACAAACCTCTTTTATTTTGGCTCAAGTTTCAGAGACTCATGATCTAGAGACATTTGCAGAAGCTTTAGGTCATCCAGATAGGGATAATACAATGAATGAAGAGTATCGTTCTTTAATGACGAACGATACTTGAGATCTTGTACCTCTTCCAAAAGGAATAAAACTTGTCAGATGTAAATGGGTCTACATAACAAAGTATGCATAAGATGGAAGTGTTGAAAGACACAAGGCTCGGTTAGTTGCCAAAGGATTTTCCCAAGTTGAATGAATTGACTGTAATGAAACCTTTTCTCCTGTAGCCAAAATGAATTCTATTTGCCTTGTTCTTGCCCTTGTTGCCTCACATAAATGGGAGGTCCATCAGATGGATGTTAAATATGCCTTCTTTCATGGAGATTTGGAAGTATAAATCTACATGGAACAACCTCCTGGCTATGTCTAGAATGACTCTATCCTTGTTTGTCGCCTTAAGAAATCTCTTTATGGTCTTAAGCAATCTCCCTGAGCTTGGTATGCCAAAATGGACAACTTTCTTATTACCACTGGATTCTCTAGATGCCAATATGATCCTAATGTCTATACCAAGAAAGTAGGAAGCCATCTCATAATCCTTGTCCTTTATGTTGATGACCTTATCCTTACTGGTAGTGACTCAAAACTCTTAAAACATGTGAAAACTAGCCTTAAGAAGAAATTTGAAATGACAGACTTAGGTTTTTTGCACTATTTCCTTGGCCTCCGAGTTTTGCAAACCAATGAAGGAATTTTTCTTTCCCAATCTAAGTATGCTTGTGACCTTCTTCATCGCTTTCACATGGACGATTGTAAACCAACCCCTTCTCCCTTCCAGTCTAAAGTCAAGCTTGTTTCCATCTGTACTTCTCCTGAATTTGATACCACCTTGTACCGTTAGTTAGTTGGTATCCTCTTATACTTGACTCATACCCGTTCCTATCTTTCCTTTATTGTTGGTCTCATTGCCCGGTATATGAAAACACTCCATGAAAACCATTGGAAAGAAGCTAAAAGGATACTTCGTTATTTCTATGGTACAGTTCAATTTGGGATACATTACAGTTCAAGGGGGACTCCTTTACTAGTTGGTTTCACTGATTCAGATTGGGCCGATGACCCTGATGATCATAAGTCTACTACAGGTTATGTTTTCAACCTTGGTTCAAGACCTGTCACTTGGGTTTGTAAGAAACAACAAGCTATTTCACTTTCTTCAGTAGAAGCAGAGTACCGAGCAACGATAAATACAAGTCAGGAGGCCTTATGGCTTCGACAAATTGTTTCAGAGTTTGGATTCTAGCAACAACATCCGACTAGCATTTGGTGCGACAATTAGAATGCCATTAAGCTCGCCAAAGACCCAGTTCAACATCATCACAACAAACACATCGAGATACACATGCACTTCATCATAAAGATCATTCATGATCAAGTTATTGAAGTGCTCTTTTTCCCTACAGAAGATCAAGTTGTAGACATTTTCACAAAGACTCTTACAGAAGCAAAGTTTTCCAAAATTCGATCTATGTTAGGAGCTCAGGATGTTGTTATTAAGGGGGGATAGGCTCTAATTCCTCCTTCCTTCTCCTATTGTGTCACTATTGTAAATCCTTCAATCCTATCCCAGTTTGTTCTTAAGGGGGGATGTTAGGATATTTAGACACTTAGGAGTTATTTAAGATCTACTTCGTCTAATGTGTCGTTAGGTAAAAGTGTGTTTCTTAGTGTGTTTCTTTAGTATGCATTAGTATGCATTTGAAGTTAGGAAAGGAAATCCGACGGTCATAATATGTTTTCGACATGGATTCATCCAATGGTTTATATTCTCCTTAATCTTAACGGCCATTGATCTATGGCTTAACACTCTATTTTTCCATGATCTCTATTTAAAGAGCATGGAGGTCATTTGTCGATGATCAATTCTGAGAAAATATATTGTAAAATCTCTCTGTAATATTTTTCTTTTGCATTAATAAACTACTCCAAGTGGTCGCGTTGGTTGGGGCCGTGGATGTTTCCCCATAGGGGTTTTACCATGTCAAAACATCCGTGTGTTGATATTTGATCTGGTTATGTGAGTGGTTACTGAAGGTGTTCATCCTCTGTTGGAATACCTATGTTGTCGAGCACAATGCTCCAATGGCTCACCCAATTAGGAATATTACCAACAATAGTTGTTGGTTTTACTTACTTATTCCTCTTTCTTGATCATCTGAGTTATTGACCCAGGGTTCATGTATTTCGGATTTCCAACAAAGCCTCTAAAACTATCATCCCTCCTGGTAAACTAGAAGGCAACACAGTACACAGAATGCATTGCGCAGTCTCACTGGAGATAGCTTTAAATGGGTGGTTGTAAGACTCATGTGTTTACAGCCTAGGATTGAGTATGAGATAGGGGTTTATTATTCAGAGCCATGTACTGTGAATTGCGATTGAAATCTACTATTATTCATGAGTGCGCATTTATCTTTCATAGTTTATTTCCCAAACAACACAATCGTATTCCATAACAATGTATTAATTCATTCATTAAGTATAACAATTAGCTGCTGAAAGAAAACAAAGATATACATGCATTCATCACATTACACTGATATTATTGTGGTTCACCCCCTCCTGGACTACATCCACAAATATTTGGTTCTTGGCTCTTTTATTATGGTAGTTCTACATTTCCAACGCCGCACACTTACAATTCTCCTCAGATGGGTAAGATCTATAAGAGGCGAACTAGATTGCACCAGGCTCCATAGCCTGCGATCTAATCCTCAGATATTCCTTCTCTCCTCTGTTCTTAGCTCAACATCTTACAAAAATGGTTCATCACAGTATTACATAACGCATCAAATCGTACATAACTATGATAGAATAATACAAGAAAACTTGAACTAATACTAAAAACCGAACCCATATGATACCTACGTATCTATATTTATATCTTTTAGGCTCTTCAGCCATTTACAATGTATTACACAAAAACCCTGACCCTACCGATGTTAGGTATTCCTTCCATGGACGCGTGTTGTTCTTCTTCCAACTGTTGCTTTCCTTGTGCATGCTTTCTTTCATGCGCACGTGTTGTGTTTCCCTCTAGCTGTTACTTTAGTTTCTGCACACTTTCTTTCCCACGATCCTCCTTCTTTAAAATTCAGCCTACTGCCAACAGGCTCCCAACACTGACATGTGACTCGTCTTGAGTCACCTAATCCTTCTGAGCTTCCTCGATCTCCTCAGTGATCGCCTGGAACTTTTCCTTGAGCTCTGCTACTTTTGTCAGTGCCTGTGCGGTCTTCTCCTTGATGGTGTCCACTACCTGGACTGCCACTTCATTGCTTATCAATCCTACACATTCTACTTGGGTCTGTGCTATCTGTGTTTTATCTCCTTCTTCCTGTGTGAGTACTTCGACTACCCTTTCCTGTAATGGCTCTATTTGATCCTGACGCTCTTGTTTATGTGCTTGCGCAGTGATAAGTTATGCCTGCATATTCTTCACCTCTTGCGTCCCTTTGACTCATTCTGGTATTGGTATGGTATTATGCCTCTGTTTAAGTTCTTGGATCACTGCATTGATCCTTTCCTCTTCCTTGTCCCAGCGTTGGACCTGTGGATCCTCCTCCAACATTGTCCAAAGTTGTGTTTCTTTATCGAACAATTCAGCTACTGTACTAACTTGTTGCTCTAGCTCCTGCAGTTGCGTTGTTGCTTCCTTCTTCCTTTGCTCCTTCACTGCCAGTGGAGTGGTTGGTGCGAGTTTTTCTTGGAGATTCTAGATCTCCTTATGACATTTCTCGATAGCCTGCTCAATTTGATCGATATTTTCTTCTACGGGGAGTTCGAATCCTTGCGCGGTGTTTGGAATTTTCTAAAAAATTCCTCCCACTCTTCATTCTAGTTCGTTCATGTGTTCTTTTTCCTCTGGAGTTTCGAACTTGGCCTACTCACAATCTTTGTCCAGTGCCTCCCACCTCTTTGTTACTTGTTGTAGCTCGACTAAGTTTCTATGTGCACGAGACTGTACCTCATGGTCGACGCTCACATGTAACTTGTATAGTGCCCTTGATGGCATCCGCGTCAAGACTAATTGGATGTGGTTTAAATCCTTCAGAGGTGTCTGATCCATGGTTTCATCCATGCACAACATCTTAGGTGTGATGTATATCGTTGTGATTGTGTGTGGCATGGAGTGGACTGGGTCTCGTTCTTCTACCTCCACTCTCTCGTTGGTTTGTGGTGTTGATGGCTCTATGCCATTGTTGTTACTTGCTATCTGGAATTCCCTGAGTTTCTTAAGGAACTACCCCATTTCTGCCAGTTTTTTTTTCAGTTTATCCGTATGATGTGCTGCATGATCGAATTCTTCTACTAGACAGTCCTGGACCATTCTGGCGATCATTTCCCCATTATCCTTTGTGATCATATAGTCTAGAGATTCTCGTTGCACCTTTGAGTTATTGCGAGCGCCTCCTACCTGCGCGACTGGTCTCTTATTTCCCCCTTGTTCCTGTGTGATGGGATTTGGGGCGACCTCCTGTGCTACCTCAGCATATTTTTGCTATCCGTTGGTCGGTTGTGTAGTCTCTTTCTTCCCCTTTTGGGTCCCTATCTTATTTGACCCTTCATCTGCCTGCATCGAATTTCTTTGGCCCATCCTTGGTTTCTTGGGCACTGGGATTTCTGGAGGCTACGTTGTCGCCTGCACTGCCTCTCCTTCTATTGTTATTTCCGGTACTTCCTGGGTAATGGATGGGATCCTCCATTCATCAGGCCATTCACTGATGACCATGTCAATATCACCCTTTGTGATGTAGTAACACATCCGTAGCAACTGTTTATCTGGATCCTGCTTTGGCTGTATCCACATTGTTTGTCGTGTGGCCTGGAAATTGGCAATGTACGCATATCGTGCAACAACCTCTGGTGTTATTCTCCATGATCGGTTGATAGCTTCCTGTATATCTCATAGGTATGCTTCAAATATGATTCCATTCTCCCTCTTGTGTCTAGACTGCAGCCTAGATCTCAGTAATAGGTATATCGCTCCCGCTCATTGTGGTCTAGTACAAAAAATTACATACCCTGGTTCTTTCCATCCCATGAAGGCTATTAGGGTGATCAACCATGAGTAATGGAACTTTGTGCCTAGGTCCTGCGCATCCTTGTAGTCCTCTTGAAATAAGTTCAATAAATATGTCACCCATCTCATTGAGGTGCCTTCTGTGCACTGAGCTGCAACTGCAATGACTCCAGCTGGTACTTCATCTTTGCGGCATTTTTTTGCAATTTGTAGGCTAAGATATTTGCGCCCAATTGTGTACCTACGTTGTTGATTCGTTTGATCATGATGCCTCTCGTTCCCCTGGCTCTGTCATACTTCTTCTTCATTTCTTCTGTCAATGCTTTCTCCTTGGATTTGTCATCCAGAATCAGCACTGGATCCATACCCTAGATTGGTAATCCTATTATTTGTGCAATAAGCTCAACAGTTATGGGGACGGGTTTTTCCAGCCATATATCCCCTCCATGTGTGACTACTAATATCTTCTTTACGCATGTTGTCGTGTACTGGCCTCTACCAAATTTTGGTAGGTGCAACAGACCTAAGACTCATTTTTTCTCTAGCCAAGCTACCCACTGGTGTGGTTGGTTGATCGGTTCTCCAAACTGGGCTGTGCCTATGGTCTGCATAAAGACCCTCTGCACAAGTTCCAGGAACTTGGTTTCATTTGATATGTCATGGTCTGAATATTTGAGCTTCCCGACGTGACCCAATAGCTCTAGTTCTACCTATACTCTAGATGGTATGCATGGTAGAACAATTTCTTCTGCAGGTTTCTTGCGGGGTGAGCTCGGTATCTGAACTATGTATTCCTGTTGCGGTGGCTGGTTTGAAGTTCCAACAACTTCCAGTTGTTCCCCCATCAGCCATTCTGGCCAAGCTGAGGCATTTGCAGCAGTCTCCTCTGTTGGTTGACCTGAGATGGTCATTTGCGACTCATCTGGTTGCACTGTTACTTGCAGATTTTGTGTCATTCCATTGACTTCCAAGGTTGCTTCAGTGCTTTTTGGTTGCACTTCCTTTTGGGTTTTTGCTTCCTCATTCTGAGGCTCCTGGGCCGCTGCTGGCGTATCCTCTTTCATGGCCTCTACTTGTGGTTTCTGAATTTCTTCCACAATTAGTGTAGAGTTCACTGGTATCATCTCTGGGGATGGGATTTCATCAATATCGACAATCTCCAACTGTTGTTGTTCGTTCTCTTCCAACGGTCCTCGTGACCTAGTTTGAACCATGGTCAGTTTGTATGTATGGCTCGCTTCTACTAGATTTGGTGGTGCCATAGTGGTGACTGTCGAACATTTTCTAGGTTCAAATAACTTATGTGATCTCTGTAGCTTCTCTCTATGCGTTCTGGTTTCTATTACTCTCTCTCTGTTCTCCTTTCGCGAATAGACTAGTTGCTCTCGTTTCATGTGTGGTATGGGTTTGTCATGAATCTTGTCAAAGACGCATCCTCCATCATGCATTTTATGCACCATAACTGTGGTTTCAATGTATCTGCGATGGTTTCGTACTTGCCATTACGCTTTCTTTTCCATCTCTAGTTGGCATGTTTAATGTGATGTCCCATCGGTCCTTGTCGTGCTTTGATTCTACCTAGTGTTGTCCCGTCATACTTCTTTTGTCGACTTTCCTTTTCCCTCTTGTTTCCCTTTGTATAAGACCATTGTCCTTGCCTTTATTGAATTCAAGTTTCAAACATCATGTGGCCTTTCTATCTCTTGCGTGTTGCATGCTTTTTAGTCTCGTTTCCTTTTTGTTCTCTTTTTTTTTTTTGTTGCGCGGTGGGTGGTTGACTGTCCTTATACAACTTTAGTCGACTCCCATTGATCATTCCTCTGAGTTCTGCGTCTGCTAAATCGCTTAGTTGTACATGTCCTCCGTCTATGATAGCTTTTACTTCGTATGGCCCTAACCAATGAATTCTAAACTTTCCCGAGTGCTAAAACGATTTGTTGTTGTAGAGCCATACTAGATCTCCTTCCTTGAACATTTTCTTCTTGATGTGTTGATCGTGCCAAGATTTGTCTCTTGCTTTATTCACTTGTTGATGGAATCCTGCCAAGATTCGGTCTTCCTCCATTGAAAATAATCGATTCAGTCTTTCCTGTACTGTGCCTTGTTCTGTCATTTGTGTGATAGCTGCTACACGTAAGATGGGTAATTCTAATGGCACTACTGCGTCTTGGCCATAGACTAGTTTGAATGGTGTGTGCCCTGTCAAATTTTTTCATGTAGTCCTATATGGCCATAATACTGTTGGTACTTTGAGATCCTATTTGTCTCTGTTGATGTTATAGATCTTTGTCAATGCATTCTCCAGAATTTTGTTGAAGGATTCCACTATGCCATTTTCCTGTGGATGATATGGTGTGCTCTTCTAGTGATGAACTTCAAACTCTTCTGTCATCGCGTGGATGGTCTTGCTTATGAAGTGTGTTCCTTGGTCGCTCATAAAAACACTTGGGCACCCAAATCTAGTGATTACTTGCTCAAACAAGAAGTGTGCAGTTGTCTCTGCGCTGCAATCTTTCACTGGTGTGGCTTCTGCCCATCTTGTTAGGTATTTTGTCGCAGTGATAATGTACCTTGCCCCTCTTCTTTTGGCGGGTGGGTTAATTGGTCCCACGGAGTCTATTGCCCATTTTTCAAATGCTTATAAGGTTATTTGTGGTCATAGTGGCATCTCATCCCTTATGTTGGGTTTGCCTATCCTTTGACACACATCACATCTCTGACAGTACTCTTTCGAGTCTCTGTGAATCGTTGGCCACCATAGTCCTGCGCATAATACCTTCTGCGTGGTAAATTTTCTTGCATAATGCCCTCCTGTGATTCCCTCATGGGATTCTACTAAAATTCTTGGTCATTCGTGCTCTAACACGTACCTTCGCAAGATGATATCTACACCCATCTTGTATAGATGTCCTACGATCAGTTGATAGTCGGTCACCGAACTACCAGGTTCTTGTTCTGCGCAGTGGTATATTCTTGTAGTGTAGTACCTGTGCTCAAGTACTGGATGATCTCTGCGAAGTAATGATCAACAATCTGTACTAAGAATAATTGTTCATCCAAAAAGTTGACTTCTAAATTTGTAGGTTCTTCGCCATTTGTGACCCTGGACAGGCGGTCAGGTCCTGCATTCAATTTTCATGGTTTAACTATTACCTCAAAATCAAATTCTTGAAATAGCAGTAACCATCGACAAATTCTCCCCCCCAACGCTAGATTGTTGATTAGCTATTTCAGGGCTAAGTGATCTGTGAACATCTTAAAGTGTTTTCCCAATAAGTAATGTCTGAACTTCTGCAGTGCATACACCATGGCTAGGCCTTCTCTTTCTGTCGTGTTATAATTATGTTCGGAGTCTAATAACTTTCTACTTGCGAACATTATCAGGTGATCCAAGTCTCTCACTCCTTGCTGTGCTAAGATAGCTCCAAGTGCTATCGTTGATGCATCTACATGCACATGGAATGTCTTTTCCCATTCTGGAAATACTAATATTGGTGTGGTAACCATATTTTTCTTCAGGGTATCCAGACCGTGTTGACACTCGTCGTTCCATTGATACTTTGTATCCTTTCTTAACAACTTTTCCATTGGTGTTGTGATCTGTGCATATCCTTTGATGGATTTCCTGTAGTATCCTGTGTGTCCTAACGTTGCTCTTAGCTGGCAGACTGTTTTTGGTGCTAGTAAGTTAACAATGACTACGATCTTTGCTGGATCCACTAATAATCCTTGTTTGCATACTATATGGCCCAATAGTATCCCAAACGGTGTTCCAAATATGCATTTCTTGATATTCAGTTATATATGGCACTGTCTACATCTCTTTAACATCAGTCGTAAAACTTCCACATGGTTTTTCAACAGACTATAAACTGTCCAATCATCCAGGTATACTTCGAGAAACTGATGGATGAACTCCTTAAATGATGCGATGACCACTCTGGAGAATATTGTTGGTGCATTCTTCAGTCCAAACGACATGAATGTGTACTGATAAGATCCCCATTCTTTCGCGAACGTGGTCTTATGTCTATCTTCTTGTGCTATCTTAATATGATGGTAGCCTGAGAATCCATCAGTGAATGAGTAAGCTTCATATCCCCCCACATTCTCCAGTACTTCATCCGTGAATGGTGTAGGCAATGGGTTGTGTAGGCATGCATCATTCAACTTCCTCAAGTCGATGCATATCCTGATCCCTTTTTCTTGTTTCTTGTTCTGTACTACCATCGGGCTTATCCATTCTGACTCCTCAACGGGTTCGATGATGTCGCCTTCGAGCATCCTATCAATCTCATCTTTAACTTTCTATTTATATATGGGGTTTAGTCTGTAGGTTCATTGTTTAATAGGTCTCGCGTTGGATTTGAGTGGTATCTTCATTTCTCCTATTTCTCCAGCTATACCCCTCATTTCTATAAATGTTGTGGGAAAAAGGTCGCTATATTTGTGCAACAAATCTGTGATGCTTTCTACTGTCTACTCATCCCAGTAGTATCCAATGCTGGCCATTTTGAGCTGCTCAGCTATCCCGATGTTAACTTTATTTACCTTGATTGGCATGGAAATGACTGATGATTCTATTGGTGGTCCTTCCACATCTCTTTCTCCTTCTGCTTCTTCGATCTAAATATCACGTGGATCATCTTCATCTGGTGCTTCCTCCTGTACATGGTAACATGACAACAATTCCTTGATTGTCTGTTTATTCCACTGTTGTTCTTCTGTGATAAGTTCTATTTCCGATTCTTTAATGAATATGACTCCTATGATCCGTTTCAGGGTTGTGTCTATGTTGGGGTTCTCATGCTCGAAGGAGAAAGTGACTGTAAAGTTTTGTTGCAATGTCGTCCATGTCGTAGTTCCTTTGCACAATTCATGGTCTATATACCAGTTTGTTGGTATGCCCTCTAAAGTATGTATGAAGTAATGAGGCCATTCCTCTAGTGGTGTCAGTTTCCACAGCGTTCTGCACTTCACCAAGTGTTCCGTTGGTGCCTCTTATCCTTCATATTTATGTTTTTTGTTGTTTTCCTGTTCTGTGCTGAACCTTATGCGCAGTAATCGTTTACATTGATACCAGTCTGTGATTGTCTCTTTATGTGCACCCCACCATCTTGCGGGTGTGGCCTTTAGTGCTAAGTCAAGTGCTAACAGTCTCCGATTCTGTAATACTTTGTCTTCATATTGTGTCAAGAATGTTTCTAGATCGTTTAGTCCATGGAAATTGGGTGGTTCTCTGATTTCTGTGCCTACCCACCTTACTGCGCGGTCTATTCTTGCACATATTCTCGTGGATACTTCGTGTATCCTCTGCTGCCAGTTTTCTAACCTGGTGTCTGAGACATTTGTGCATGAAGTAATGCTCTACCAACCGAGTACCCAGTCTGCAGTTGGGTTTACATAATCTTCATCGCGCGCAATTGTTCTGTACAACTCGCTGTTCTCCTCTAAGTCTGGGCAAGTGGGTTCTACAAACCTCTCCCCTTCCAATGGATCTAGTGGTGTTATGAACCTATGTTCTCTGGACTCAAATGTCATTTTCCTAGTTTTCAAATTGATTATGGTCTGGTTGTCAAACGCCCAATCCATACCAAGTAATGTTGGGTAAGGTGTTGTGCCATCTACTATTTCAATGACTTCAAAGTTTGCTTTAGTGTGCACTCCATCTAGATCTACTGTCACTCCTTTCAGTCTGTTAGCACTAGGAGTCACTTTCTGATTGCAAGGAAAGTAAGCCCAGTACCCATCATATGATATGTGAAAGTATGAGTGTTTTTTGAAAGGTCGAATGGAAAAAACTCGGAATGATGATATCCTCACTCAGAGACAGGGCTAACATGTAATAGAAAATAAGGTCTTGGCTAATTTCAACCAGTAGTTTGGGAGTAAATATGGATAGAAGGAAGAATTGAATGAGAAGAATGTAAGAGCTACTGCAAACATTAGGTCTACAAAATCCCAAAAGAAGAAAGTTTCTAAAAACAAGATCTTCTTGAAATTAGAAACTAAGGAGCTAAATAAACACCATGACAATAAAATGATCAAACATCCATCACATCATTACCACAATCATCCATATGAAGCATTCGAATATGAACATTTATCATTAGAAGCAAATAGTCTAAAATAAGAGTTGATTTCTATTAGTCAAAAAGTCTTAAGTCCAGTACATACTAGATCACAGTCACTTTATCAAAATATTACAGTTTCTTGGGAGCCTTGCTCTACCATCCGAACCCATTAAAGAAATTCACCTATCTATTTATAACAAGAAAGGGAGGCAACAACTGGAGGTACGAGCTGGCCTCTTTTCCTTAAAAATCTCAGAACATTTATTTATTCTAACAACTAAGATAACAGTCTATGCTATAAAACGGGGAAGTGTTGGTGACTAAACCCAATCATGCTTCTAACTTCTTTGATCCTCCTTTTTTGTTCAGCTCCTATTTTGCCATGTGACCCTTTGGAGCTTGTAGTTGTCCTTTGCATGCCAACTACTACTTCTGTCATTTAATCCATTATTAACTTATCCAAAACTGTTTGCTTAGTCCTGGCTACTCCCTTGGGTAGAAATTCTGTGTAGCACCCCCTAGAATGGAACAAGGAGAGAAGGTAGCACCTGTGGGTAGCGCCCCTATGCTGCATGTCTGCGGATACATTTGTCCTTTGTTGCAAAATTGAGTAGCGCTTGTGTGTAAACATGCTCTCTATAAGATATTACGCAGTGCCTGTGGGTAGTGCCTGTGTAACAATTCTGCATTCTGTAAAATATTACGCAATGCCACCTACGTTGCATCTGCATAAGGGTTTGGGTAGCTAAGCCAAAATGCAACGTCTTTGACTCCTGAATGTGTGTAGAGTTGTTTTTGTCCTTCCATGATGACAAATCAATTTACTTAGGTGCTTTTACCACTGAGTGAAACTAGTATTTGGCAAAAATTCCAAAATTCATATAGTTAAACACCTAGAAGCCTGTATAGGTGGAAAAACTTAATATGTGCATATTAGTTAACCTTCCTAAGAAGGAACAACTTTCAAAAATGGGGTTTACCACTACTAGCTACTTTGTCATTCTAACACTTAGCCTCACACTCTTCCTAGTAGAAAGAGTGTCTTCAACTAACTCAGTAGACTTCTTCTTAGCACTGGTAGGCTTCTTCAGTATAGTTGTGCTCTTATTAGCTATTGGTTTGTCATGTTCAATGGCAGCCTCAACCAACACCTGTAAATTCTTTTGGGTTAATTCATCTTGGAAATGCTTCAGTTCTGCTTTTAGCTTCCTGTTCTGAGCCTGGAAACCCTTTTTCTGTCTGTAAAGATTCTTCAGCTGTTTACGAAGAGGCAGATCCTTTCTTGTTGCAAACCTTGCCAAGTCCAGGGTATGGTTGTAGCCAGTCATGAGCTCATTCATCTGAGCCAAGTGGACTATGTCTTCTGCTTTGAGATGAGCTATTTCTCTCCTTGCATCCCTAAGCTACTTAATAAGTCTTTTGTAGGTTTGGCTGCCAAGGGGGTTGGGGACATGTACAGTCTCAACAGGCTTATTCTTGTCCTTTTCTTCCATCTGTACAGAAGTTTCCTTGCATGTTTAATCAGTCTTCTCAAAACCTTTTCCTTTATGCTTGTTCTCTTGCACAACAACCCTTTCTTTATTTTTCATAGATTTTTTACAATCCTTCACAGGGATTTCATCTTCCATCTCCAAAGGTCTTTTTGTACCTTTACCCTTGATTTTTTGTACAAGGGTTTCTTGTAAAGGTTGTCCTTTGAAATCCCCCTTAGGAATTGATGATCTGGTGAAAGGTCTTTTACCTTTGATTTTAGTTGTTGGAGAAGGAGAGGGAAAGAGAAGCTTCTTCCATTTTTTTGATGTCACCTTGGTAGAAGATGGAACATACCTCCTCCTCAGCTTCTCTGACCTGCTTATTGATCTATGAAACAGGGGCTCTGCCCTTTCTCTTATTGTTGATCCCTGTTTTAGTATTGGTAGGTGATGAAGAGCATGTAATTTGTGATTGGGGGGTAGGTGTTGGGTCCAACTTAAAGTGAGAAGAGACCGAAAAATTCTCCCAGAAGATCTCTTTCTTTCCCAACTCTTCAGAGACAAGCATCCTGATAAGTTCAGAGTGGAAAAGGCTGGAGTCCACATCCTTGGATTTGGCTTGCACCCTATCTGCCATTTTACTTATACTTCTCAGTGGGTAATATGGAATATTGATCTGAACCTTACCAGTAAAATGCAACAACACCCTTATCTGGTAATGGTACAGGGTGTTAAATCTCCCTTCAAAACTAAAATATCTCTATATGAATTTCAACATTCTGTCAAACTGGTCAATCAACTGATTCCTTGACACATTCTTAGATAAATCATTGACTTGGTATTCAGGCTTGAAAAGATCTTTAACGAAAGCTGAACTCAATACCATGGCCTTGAACCAATTTTCTCCTGAAATGGGAATCCCTATTGCAGCTGAGATGGAGGCTTCAGTCACCTCAAATTCCAAATCTCCAACTCTGGTTTTCTTGCCATCAAAATTTAGTGCAAACTATTTTGCTTCTTCTGAGTGGCCTCTCTGCATGTTCTAGCAGAAAGAGAGGCATCCTGCTCTTTGAAACATTTCCCTTGCCATGGGTTCTATGTCAAAAAGGCGCATGTCCACGGGTTCTTTTTGAACTATCTTGCCACCTTTGTGTGCTTTCTTCGACTGAGGGGTCTCCATGAATCAGAAAGAGGGTTCTTAAGAGGCTGTAAGGGATGCTATTAACCAAAAAATTTCAATTTAAGTCTCAAAATCACAAGGATGTCCCTCCAAATTAACAGTGCTTAGAAAATTAACTTGGCTATGATAAATGGAATTTCAGGCTCATACAGGTTTTCAGAGTGTAGACTATGAGGAAGTAATTCCGAACTGACTCTTCGTACATGTTGAAAAGAAGAAAAGGATAATCAGAGAGGTTTGAGCAGTGCCTCTGCGTAGTGCAATGCATGCACAGAGGATGGGCTATTTCAAGCCTGTGACTTTCAAAGGCTATGACTAAACATAATAATCAGACTATGGATATGAGAGAAGATGTTTACATGAATGCAAATATGGCTCCCATACTACCCTGCAAGCTTATCAAACCGAAACCCGAGCACAAATCTCCTAAAAAAGTTAATATGCGAAGGAGGTTGCACAGGATACCTGTGAAGTCGACAACTGTTGATCTCCTCAGCGCGAAATTAGGAAGAGATTGAGGAAACTTTGGCCCTGAAATATCTCACAGCATCAGATTTAGTGGGCATGCGATCGTTTGATCTGAACTAGCAAACTTACGCAACACATCACTGCTGAACTTTCAAATTTAGAAACCGTTACCAAGGATCATAAATGAAATATCTTTTGAAAACATTTCAATCGACTTCAGGCACTGAAAACAAGGGTTAAGGTATCAGTTGTGGCAATCATGACTTGAAGTGGGTGCATGATAATCATGACAGGCACTATGGAAATGCCTGCTGAGTGGGCAACGTTCTCTAAATAAAAAATGATTGGACAGGTGAGTGGGGATGATGAGGTATGCATGTGAGGTCATGAGTGATGAGAGAGGTGTGTCACATTAGCCTGGTCATGGGAGGTATCAACCTAGGGATGAATCACGAGAGGGGACATAAAGAATAGACCATGAGCTCATAAGGGTTTAAGGACCAAAACTTGAATTGTGGATCAACACATGAGCTATGAATCAAAGGTTTAGTCATATTAAGGGGTCTTATCATAAATAACATTTAAAGGATGAGAAATTTATTTTAAAGAGAAAATAAGAATTCTAAGGGTTTTTTTTTCTTTTTTTTCTTTTTAAACAAAAACAAACTCAGAGACCCAAGGCGACTTAGTGTGATAACACAGTCTACCTATTAGTAGGACTCTGTGTTGATTTGCTTGTTTTAATTGAACAGTTGAGTATCCTAAAGTTGGTTCTCCCATGCACTGCCATGTCATCTTTGGTAGCACATTCACTTCGAACCCTAGGTCTAGTATAATGTGTCCCATATTGAAATCCCCAATGTTAGCATTTAGTCTAAATTCCATACTTGTTCTTCTTCTTGTGTGTAGGTGATTGACGGTTTTTGGTTCTAACTTTTCTTCTGTCTCACTGCTACATTTCTCTAGCATGTTTTGCAATATTTTCATAGATGAAGGATCACTTAATACTTTTACGCATGATTGCAAAAAGCCCTTGATTGTACTTACTTTTCCCTTGGGTTGCATTTCGTTGGTATGGTCCAATGATGGCGACATCTCATATTTTGGGGCTTCCTTTGTTTGTTGTGCAGTCGTCGCTATGTCCTCCTTCTGAAATTCTTGTCGGGCTTCTTTAAAGATCAACTTTTCCTTTTGCGTGTCGAACTACTTCTTTGGTTCAATGTGCTTCTTTACCCATTGGTTCTGCACTAGTTCCTATCGAACTGCGTCATTTCCAATTTTCGTTCCTCCATGAGTAACTATATTGATGTTTTGTCCATCCTCCCTTGCTTCGTTTGAAATCCACTGAGCATTCTGATTGTTTTGGTTCCTCTTTTCTTTAATCTTTACTAGTAGTGTCGGACATTCCTCTGTATCATGGTCCGATGCGCAACAATACATACAAGTTGTTGATGGAAGTCGACACTCCCATGCATAATGTCTTGGCTGCTGACAATTGTGACATGTGACTGGTCCTATACCATGTCTGAAACCTCCTCTGGATCGTCCTCCTCCCTAGTAGCCTGCTCGATCAACTCTCGATGCGGTATTGTATTGAGGTTGTGTCGGGTTGTATTGCGGTTGTGTGTTATTGTATGGTTGCTACGCATGATTATACTGCAGTTGTGTAGTGTTGTATGGAGTTGGGGATGGATTGAATTGTGGTGCTGCTCGCCCAGTCATCATTTCAGCCTGTACCCTATATGTATATGATGTTCTCTCTTGCATCAGCTCCATAGTTCTACAATCTTTGTCATTGTGGCCCACTGACTTGCAAAAGATGAAATATGAACTCTTTGGAATTGTCTAGTATTTCTGCATCATCATGCAGTGATAAGGGTCGTGACCCAGTTTCTTTCATATTTTTCACCATAATCCTCCCTGTGGTAATGGATTTGGCATACCTGTTGCCATATACTGCGAGAATTTTGGGCATTCGTTCTTGTGGTGTCTTTCTGTCCTGCATGTGGTGCACCAAACAACTCTCGTTTGTCCTTGTTCTTATTCTGGTTCAACTAAAATGTTAAATTCTTCAAATCCTCCTTCAGTTCTTAGATAGTTGGGTGTAACACCCTGTTTCCCCCAGTCTGTAAAAATAACTATACTGGCCAAGAACTGTGGCAAACTCAAAAATGTGAATGTGTGATGTGAATGGACCTTGTGGAAAAGGTCAATGAAGGTAAATAATATATATATATATATATATATATATATATATATATATATATATATATATATATATATATATATATATATATATATATATATATATATATATATATATATATATATATATATATATATATTGCAGGACTGCTGAGAGGGGAAGGTGCTGAAAAAGAGACCACGATGGCTGAAGAAAAGTGGTGGAAGGCACGTAGAATGGTGGTGTTAACTTCCACTAAAACCGATACCGTATTTGGACTTCACTGGCCTGGAGACCCAAGAGCGGCTCACTGGCCCCGAATTAAATCACTCTCCAGGTTGGTAGGTAAAGGGCTCCTCATGAGTAGTGAGGGATGGGGGTGAACTTCCCATCTGTAGAGTCCTCAGACCTAACCACCGTGAGGAAGATCATGCCACACACAACCTCACCGAAAGGAGAAAAGGCAGGAAGAGTGTGGGATCAAAGGTAGACGCGAGGGAAAGAGGAAGGAGAACTTTGGAAAAATACAGAGTGAGTGATAGCAGAGAAGAAGGAGAGTAACCTTCGTTCTCGGTCACTGGCAAACAGAGACACAGTCTCGCAGCATCGTGGTCTCAACTCGGGGGTGGCTAGTGGTAAATCCGTTGGGAGTCGTTGAGCCTATGGTTGGGTGGAAACGAACACCCCTCTCAGCGGTTGCATCAAACCTGGTGTTTTTATTATAAGTGTTATATCTTGTATCTTGAATTGAATAATCTGACATGTATGCTCAAGGTTGTGAAATTATGAATGGCTTTTGTATAATAATGTCTGTGTGGTGGATTTTGATCGAAAATAGTGGTTGCTTGCGTATAAATATAATGACTCCACACGAATCACGTTTATATATATATATATATGTATCCACTGAACTAACTTAGTTTTCAAGTCTGTGTTCGGGAAATTTATTCCCTTATTTGCCTTAGGTAATGTCCCAGATAGACCTTCCCACGGGGGCACCCTTTTTGGGAAAGTCCCCTCACTTTCTAGAGCTAGGGTAAACCCCCGGTATAATATTGTCATCTTAATACGCCCTCAAGACAACTCACTATCCAGTCACAGAAGTTAATAGCTCGGAGACCTCTGGAGACCTTCCAGTCGGGCTTTCAAATTTGGCGAACCTTACCAAGAACTTGAAAGAGGATTTGATAGCGTACGTTTTAGAAACCCGACACGAGAGAGAGTGGTTCACGTAAGTTATGATATTTCATTGTTTCGGCACCCGGGGTATCCAAGTGCGAGTTCTCACGTACTCGCAAGTCCCGAAACCCCGATTTGCGAAATCTCGAAATGGCAGTGTGTGGTTAAGTCTTGATTAACGGATGAGATCCTTTTGGAGTATCCAAGGTCGGTAACAACCGTTAGATGTGGGGAAGGAATGTGGATGATAGTACCTCGACCCCTCTCCGCCTTTGCAAGCAATGCACGAACGTGATCCTTTCGGAGGATCCAAGGTCTGTAATGACCATTAGATTTGAGGAAGAGACGCAGGCATTAATGCCATGACCCTTTTTACCCTTGCAAGAAATGAAGAAATCGGGACCGTAGACCCCATGATCCATGGAAGTACCTGGACCGTCCATCTATAGAGTACACGTGGCTGCTGGTAAGTGCTTCAGTGTTTTGGTACCTCGGAAACCAAAGGGCAAGAACCCTTGTCTTTGCGAGTCGCGAAATCTTGATCACCAAAACCCCGAAATGGCATGAGGTGTGAATGAGGTTAAGGAAAGCTGGGATTTGATTGTGACCGTTGATCATCCCGAAAATATCACGACCATTGATCTTGGCTGAAGCTTTCCGCCATCCATCAGAGGGACACGTGGCTGCCGGTCGACGTTTCGACGTTTCAGCATTCAGGAAACCAGAGGGCCAGAAAACCTTGCCCTCGCAAATCGTGAAATCCCGATACCTGAAATCTCGATACGCGCTGTAGTGGAGAGGAGAAGTCCTGAAAGAATATGGACCGTCCATCAGAGGAGACGCGTGGTGAGCTGTTAAAGTTTTGGGAAAATTCCTGAAATCCCATGGACCGTTGGATCCACACTCTTAAGAGCTTTCGATCTCTTACACGAATTCCCATAACGAAATTCAGAGATTTGAATGACAAGGAGTCTTAGAGTCATTGCATTTCGAACTCCCGAGTACTGAGACCCTGAAAGGATCCATACCGTTGGATCAGGGGAGGCTTACGGCCATCGATCTCCCTTTGGAGGGAAACTTCGGAGACCTCAGAATTTTCGGGGATTAAAATGGGGAAAGGTAGAAGTCATGCATCACAATTCCCCGAATCGCGAAAAGCCTATAAGCGCTTGGCTGGCTTAAGCGCATGGACACGGATCAGGGTCACGTGGACAAGACCCCAAGCGGGAAACTTGCCACTCGCTAGCCCTGTCGGGGTTTGGCGTTTCGCTGTTTCGAGCTTCGGGGTTTGCAGAGTTGAAAGACTCGACGTTTTGGTAGCACCGAGTCATGAAGTGCGAAAAGACTCTGTATCGGTTCGGCCCGTAGTCGTGACCCACGATCACATGGAGGTGGACATATGAGGAACTAGCTGACGCTAGGCCCCCGTAAGTATTTTGGGGATTCTGATCCTCGAGAAATCGACGAATAATATGATATTTCGTAGTTGGTGTGTTACAAATTGGTATCAGAGCATGGTTACAACACTAGGCCTACTTGGGCTCATGAACGAGTTGCGCAGAAGCTCCGTTTGTAACACTCCTAAAAAGGAGTAATCCCCTGTCTTAACCTTACTAATCGAAAGATGAAGTTAAGAATGAAAACTCCTATTGTGTGTGTACATGTGAAAAATATGAATCATGTACTAGTTATAAATAAACATAAATATTGACTAACAACCAGTGTTTGTATTTTGCACCTAAGCGGACGATCGGCCGCAGGAAAGTACAGACGTATAAAATGGTGACTCACCATGAAGTGGGGGAACACTCCCATAATAAAGGCGAAGAGTCTGACGAAAGGAGGGCAGTAGGGACCTCTCCAGATCTAGCTGAGACTGTGAGGAGCCTCATGGTCGAATTACAAAGCTGCAAGGCTGACAATGAAAGGATGATGAAAGAACAAGAAAAGCAAATAGAAATTAACGCAGTTTTACTGCAAAGATTATCCGATCTACAAAGATAAATGCAGCATGAACCTAAAACTCAAAAACATGGTCATATCAGTGGCCACACTGAGAGGAGCACCTCGAAAAAGGTCCACCCCAGAGGTAAAGGAAAAGCATCAGATGATTCCTCTGAGAAGGAAGCTGACGATTCAAGGGGATCTTCTAGCAACATAACCAGTTCCTATTCTCGAAGGAAACAAAAGAAACAAAAGTCTTCCAAAGGTCGTAAATTCAAAGAATTCAGAAAGGCCAAACCACCCTCCTTAGACGGTGAAATAAATAAGGGAGAGGAAGCAGAGGCCTGGTTGTTTGGACTAAAGAAGTATTTCAGAGTCCATGACTTCTCAGAAAATATGAAGGCCCGCGTGGCCACCTTCAACTTGAACGGAAAGGATTCCATTTGGTGGGAAGACCTTAAGAATGTGAAAGGGGTTCGCGAAGAGGACCTATCCTAGGAACGGTTTGAGAAATAATTCCAGAAGAAGTATCTATCGGAAAAATATTTCGACGAAAAGACTAAAGAGTTTTATGAACTCAAACTGGGACAACTCACTATAGAAGAATATGTCAACAAATTCCTCGATTTGTTGAGGTATGTACTCTATATCAAGGCGGAAAAGGCAAAGGTGCAACGCTTCATCAGTGGACTACCTAAGGACTATCAGAATAGAATTGAATTTGATGAGCCAAAGACTCTAGAAGGCACTATTCGAAAGGCAACCTATTGTCATGAACAACTTGGGCATTGAGCAGAACCTCGCGAAGGATGGAAACAGAAGAATAGTTCAATATTACAGAAAAAGGGGATTAAATCCCTAAGATTTAAGAACTATAAGAAGAACCCAAGAATGAGCTTCCCAACTCGGAGTATGCACCAGCAGAATTTTCCCTCCTTGAGAGGAAATAAAACTTCTAGACCCATATCAGTAAAGACTGATAACCCAAAGAGAGAACCTTTGAAATGTTGGGGTTGTGGGGAAGAACATCTATTGAGAGACTGTCCACACTGATAACAGAATAGTTGGAGGATTTATAACATCCAGGAAACTACCACCGTCAATGATGTGGCCAGGAGTGTGCCACAAATTTATGCAGCCTTGGATAATAACCAAGCCGACCACCAAGCTTCAGTAGTGGAAATAGAAGGTATGATTTCCAACCATCTAGTGTCTATTCTGATTAACCCTGGTTCAAATTTGAGTTACATAGCCCCTAAAGCTGTTGATAAATGTAAACTACAGCCACAAAAACATACCAAGCCATGGTTGGTACAGTTAGCCACTGGCACCAAAAGGAGGATAGCAGAGGTCATACCAACCTGCCAATTAATATTGGGTGAATTCCCCACCCAAGCAACCCTTAACATATTACCCCTGGGATCGTATGATCTGTTGATTGGTATGGATTGGATAGCTTCCCATAAATCCATATTGGACTGTTACCATAAAACCTTAGAATGTGTAAGTAAAGAAGGGAAAAGGATATCCCTTCAAGGGATCCGAAAACCTGTCTCGGTGAGACAAATATCAACTATGCAAATGAGAAAGTATTTTCGAAAGGGATGTCCCCTATATGCAATAAAGGTGTTGAAAACAATCGAAGGTGACAAACCAAGCCCCGAAGATCACCCTACCTTGAGAGAATACATAGATGTGTTTCTGGAAGAGGTACCGGGTCTACCTCCGAGAAGGGACATAGACTTCTCGATAGAACTTGCATCAGGAGCGGTGCTGGTGTCTAGGACACCCTACCAGATGAGCACACCTGAGTTAGTTGAACTCAAATTGAAATTAAAAGAAATGATGGATAAAGGCTATATTCGACCCGGCGTGTCTCCATGGGGAGCACCAGTCTTGTTTGTGAAAAAGAAGGATGGTACCCTTAAACTATGTATAGATTATAGATAAATCAATAAGGTAACCATAAAGAACAAGTACCCCTTGCCCAGCATCGATGACCTGTTCGACCAATTGGGGGGTGCGTCTATTTTCTCAAAGATTGACTTGAGGCCGGGATACCATCAAGTCTGAATCAAGGGTGAAGATGTCCATAAAACCGCCTTCCAGACACGGTATGGTCACTATGAGTTCGTGGTAGTTCCATTTGGGATAACCAATGCCCCTGCCACTTTCATGTGCTTGATGAACAATGTACTCAGTAAATTCCTAGACAAATTTGTGCTGGTTTTTATTGACGATATATTAATTTACTCCAAGAATAGAGAAGAGCATGAAGAGCATCTTAGGCTTGTGCTGCAAGTGCTAAGAGAACATCAGCTCTATGCCAAATTTAGCAAATGTGACTTCTTCCAGAAGCAAATACAGTACTTAGGCCATGTCCTATCTGAAAAAGGGGTAGCAGTAGACCCTGACAAGATCAGGTCTATCATGGAATGGCCTACCCCAAAGGAAGTTTTGGATATCAGATCCTTTATGGGATTAGTAGGTTACTATACGAGATTTATAAAAGGATTCTCCAAGATTGGTTGTCCAATCACTGCCCTCCAGAAGAAGGGGACAAAATTCATGTGGACACAGAAATGTGAAGAAAGATTTCAAACCCTAAAACGTCTACTGACCCATGCACCCATGTTGAAGATCGTCGACCCCGAAGCAAATTTTCTCGTATGCACAGATGCATGTAAGGAAGGGCTCGGAGGAGTCCTTATGCAGGGAGGAAATGTGGTCTGCTATGAATCCCAAAAATTGAACGAACATGAAGTCAAATATGTGACTCATGATCTAGAGTTGGCCGCTATAGTGCACACCTTAAAAATGTGGAGACATTACCTCTCAGGGAGGAAATTTGTACTTATGATAGACCACTGTGGGTTGCGATATTTTTTTGACCAACCAAACCTCAATGCCAGAAAAGCTAGGTAGATGGCCCTCCTTAGCGAGTTTGATTTCAAAATCAAACACATTAAAGGGAAAGAAAACAGGGTGGCCGATGCCCTTAGCAGAAGTGTGAAAACAATTCACCTGGCAGCAGTGAGCACCTGTGAGACAGATGTCAAAGAAAGAGTTAGAAATGCACAAAAGACAGATCCATTTGTCCAGACCGTGACCTCGTACCTACAGCAAGAGCCCACCGGGGTAAAATATGTACCAGATGACCAAAGGAGGTCTGCTCACTTACAGAAATAGACTGTATATTCCAAATTGTGATGACTTGAAGAGGTTCATTATGGATGAACTACATAAAATACCCTATACTGGTCATCCAGGATACCAGAAGATGATCACTGCCACCAGGAAACAATTTTATTGGCCTAGATTGAAGAAAGACATAACCGAGTACTTAGCCAAATGCATAGAGTGCCAACAGGTTAAAGCAGAACATCGATACCCAGCAGGATTATTGCAACCTTTACCAATCCCAGAATGGAAATGGGAAACCATCTCCATGGATTTCATCACTGGATTACCAACTTCAACCAAACAGAATGACACCATTATGGTGGTGGTGGATAAATTGAGCAAGTCTGCTCACTTCATCCCCGTCAAGTCGACTTGCAAGGCAATAGACATTGCCCAGGTATTCATGAAGGAGATATTCAGACTGCATGGTATGCCAAAAGAGATCATGTCTGATAGAGACACGAAATTTACTTCCAACTTTTGGAAATCATTGATGACTGGCTTAGAGACCAAGTTTTTGTTTAGCACCACCTATCACCCTCAAACCGACGGATAGACAGAAAGAGTGAATCAAATACTAGAAGATATGTTAAGGATGCATGTAATGCATCATCCCAAGAAGTGGGAGGACTACCTGCCACTGGTGGAATTCGCCTACAACAATGGCTACCAAGCATCCTTAAATATGAGTCCCTTTGAAGTCCTCTATGGTAGGCCATGTAATACTCCAGTCAGTTGGAGTAATCCCGTAAACATAATTTATTTTGGACCCGACATGTTGAAATAAATGGAACAATAAGTGACTCAGATAAAACAAAACCTGAAGGTCGCTCAGAACTGACAGAAAAGTTATGCCAACCAAAAGAGAACTCCAAGAGAGTTCAAAACGGGAGATCATGTATATCTCGGAGTTAGGCCCAAGAAAAGTTCCCTGAAAATGGGAGCTTGTGCCAAATTATCACCTCGGTATTGTGGACCCTTTGAGGTTCTAGATAGAGTGGGACCTATAGCCTATAGGCTAGCACTTCCTCCCACAGTAAAAGACATAATGTTTTCCATGTTTCATTATTGAAGAAATATGTACATGATGCTAACCATATAATTGACTGGTCTGTGATCCAGGTGGAATCGGAGGGAGAATTTCTACCAGAACCTCAGTGCATACTGGACAGAAAGGAAACCCCGCTCCGGAACTGAACCATTGCACAGGTCAAGGTGCATTGGAGACATTTTGGCCCAGATGAGGCTACATGGGAAATGGAGGATGCCATGAGACAGGCATATCCGATTTTGTTTACTTCTGTACATGCATGTCATGTTGATAGATAAGAACATCAAGGATGATGTTCCTTTAAGGGGGAGGGAATTGTAACACCCTGTT